>RJWM01019870.1:0-38193 GCA_004363535.1 Dasyprocta punctata | reverse complement strand
TTAAGTCTTCCCTAAATTTCTTGTAGAATTCAGCAGTGAATCCATCAGGACCTGGGCTTTTCTTTGTTGGTAGGGTCCTAATTACATTTTCAATTTCATTAGCTGAAATTGGGTTATTCAGCAGCTTTACATCTTCTTGATTCAGCTTTGGTAATTAAGAGATTTCTAGGAATCTGTCCTTTTCTTCTGTTATCGAATCTTTGTGAGTAAAGGTTTTCGAAGTAGGTGTTGATGATCTTCTGTACTCCCACAGGGTCTGTACTGATTTCACACCTTTCATTTCTTATTGCATGAATCTGAGTTTTTTCTTTCCTCTTTTTCATAAGGTTGTCTAGAGGTTTATCAATTTTTATTTACTCTTTCAAAGAACCAACTCTTTGATTCATTAATTCTTTGTATTGTTTTCTTAGTTTCAATTGCATTAATTTCTGCTCTAATCTTTATAATTTCCTCCCTTCTTTGGGCTTTGGGGTTGACTTGCTTTTCTAGAAGATTGAGGAGCATCCTTAGGTTGTTTATGTGTATTCTTTCCATTTTTCTGATGTGGGAGTTTAGTGCTATAAATTTCCCTCTAAGGACTGCTTTCATTGTGTCCCACAGGTTCTGGTAATTTGTATTTGCATTTTCATCCAATTGTAGATATTGTTTAATTTCTTCTTTAACTTCTTCTGTGACCCATTGATTGTTTAGGAGTGTATTATTTAATTTCCATGTGTTTGTGGGGTTCTTGTGGGGTTTTTTTGTCATTCATTTCCAATGTTATGGTGCTATGGTCAGATAATATGCATGGAATTATTTCCGTTCCTTTGCATTTACTTAAGCATGTTCTGTGGACCAGTATATGATCTATTTTAGAAAATGACCCATGTGCAGCTGAGAAAATGTGTATTCTGATGTTGATGGGTGGAGTACTTGGTACACATCTACTAGGTCCATTTGTTTATAAGTTTGATTCAATTCTGTTATTTCTTTGCTGATTTTTTGTTTGGCTGATCTGCCTCTCTGTGACACTGGGGTGTTAAGGTTCCCCGCTATAACTGTATTATTGTTTATTTGGTTTTTCATGTCTATTAAGAATTGTCTTACATAGTTGGGTGCTCCCATATTCGGTGCATATACATTTGTGATTGTAATCTCTTCCTTTGGAAGTTTTCCCCCTTCTTTATCTCTTTAGATCATTCTTGGTTTGACATTCACATTGTCTGCAAACATAATAACTACCTCTGCTTTTTTCTGGGTTCCTGTTGCATGAAGTATTGTTTTCTAGCCTTTGACTTTTAGTCTGTGAGTTTCCTTTTGAGTTAAATGTGTTTCTTGTATGAAGCATATTGTTGGATTTTGTTTCTTAACCCACTCTGCCAGTTTGTTTCTTTTTATTGGTGACTTGAGACCATGTGCACTGATTGATATAACTGATATGTACTGACTCATTCCTGTCATGATATCTTTCTGTTGTTGGTTTTCTACTTTTTCTGTTTAATTGTTTGCCCTGCTTAATGGTTTCCTTTTGTTGTTGTTCTTAGGATTGTAGCTCTCTTTGTCTCTTTCTAGAGTGTCTTTCAGTACACTTTGTAGTGTTGGTTTGGTGGTCATAAATTTCTTCAATTATTCTTTATCATTTCTCCATCAATTTTTAAAGATAGTTTTGCAGGATACATCAATCTGAGTTGAAAGTTGTTTTCTTTCAGGATTTGAAATACTTCACTCCAAGCTCTTCTTGACTTAAAGGTTTGTGTTGAGAAGTCTGTTGTGATTCTGCTAGGCTTTCCTTCATAGGTGATCTGTTTCTTTTCTCTGACAGCTTTTAGTATTTTGTTCTTGTGCTGTATTTCTGATACCCTAATTATTATATGTCTGGGTGAAGATTTATTTTTGTTATGGTTAATTGGTGTTCTGTATACCTCACTTACCTGTATATCAGATTCTCTTCCCATATTTGGAAAATTTTCTGCTATTATTTCTGCAAATAGTCTTTGCAGGTCATTAGCATTGACCCCTGCTTTTTCATTGATACCTATTAATCTTATTTTATTTCTCTTGACATCATCTTGCAGGTGTTGAATTGTTGTTTCCTGGTTCCTTGTTATTTTTAAGACATCTTTTCTTTTGTGATCATAAGCTTCCATGCTGTCTTCAGGGTCTGAGATTCTATCTTCAGCTTCTTTCAAGTGGTTTTACAACTTTCCATGGAATTTTTCATTTCCTTAATTTCCCTCTGAATCTGTTTCATGCATTCTATTTGCGTCTTATATTGTTCATTCAAAGTTTCCATCATTTCCTTATGTTTTTCTATTTTTTATCTTGATCTTCTTTAGATACACACAGCATTTCTTTCATAATGATTGTCATTTCATTTTTAAGCTGAGAGTTTATTTTCTGATTTGAGTTTCTCTATGGCTTCATGGAATTGTTTCTTTACTTCATTTGCTATCATTTCAGAAAGTTCAGTTGTGTGACTCCCAGTGTCTTCCATTTCAGTGTCTCTTGGGTTTGTTCTCAGTGGGCTGGGGGCTGAGACTGCCTCTTGCTCTTTTGTTCTGTCATTTTCTTCTGAGACCTGTGTGACTGCGCAGGCGGCCTCCCGATGAATTGCACTGCAACACCATGCTAGGTAGAGCTTCAATCCTCCAATATCCTTGTGGCTAACTGGGGCACACCCCCAGATTATGGCACTAGACCCTTGTGTTCTGTGGTCTGTGAGGCTGGCCATGTGTTCCCCTGATGTACTTTGTTGTGTTGCTCTGGGACCCTGAACTGGACACAGTTTATATCCTCCCTGTAACTAGTAGTATCACGCCCCTGGAGCTTGTTGCTGGGGCCTAGAACCTGGCTATGTAGCATTCAGAACCCCCATAACCCAGGTGGCTAGCAGAGACACACCCCTGGGGTGTGTCACTGGGCCTTCAGCCTGTCTGGGTTGGGTTTGGAATCTCCAGGACCCAGGCGGCTAGGCGGAGTACATCCTGAAGTGTGGTACCACCAGGACCTTGCATCTGGCTGCGAGGGGTTCACAGCCTCTGGAGTGCCAATGAGTTGGGCTTTTTCTATTGAGTGACTCAACCATTGTAGGGGATTTGCGTTTAGACATACAGACAGAAGAAAAAGATAAAACATGGAAATGAGCCCAAACTGGAAGAATGAGCCACCCTGATGCCCCAGACCAGAAATCAGTCATACAATCAACCTAACTTTAAGAGGCTCGTAATCTCCATGAATGCTACACTCCTGGTCATGTAATATCAGGTCCTCCCCACTCCACTACCCATGCAAGGCGCATACCCATACCCAGTGCTAGGGCGTCTATGTGAGATGTCACCCAGTCTCTGCATTCAGCTCAAAGTCTAGAATGTCCAGGGCAAGCATGGCCTTCTCCATCAGGACCAGTTGGAAAATCCCACTGTACACTAAAAAATTAAGGCCTCTGTTCCTCCTCATAGATCCTATGAGCAACAGTAGAGCGGGGCTGCCCACGTGCAGCATAAACTAGGAAAGGGAGGAGTAGAGACACCTTGACATTACTGGTTCAAAGCTCTAATGAGTTCCACTGGATACAATATGTCCCATTATTTTCATTGTCCTGTGGATCTAACATCTAGGAGACAGCTCTGTGTCCATCTTATTGGCCAAATATGAAATACAGGTAGGACAGGAGCATGAACGTCCCTCTTTGGGAATATGCAGACTTTGAAGCTTGCTTCTTGCTCTTGGGATGGTTCTGGTCATCTATGGCTATGAAAAACCACTTCCAAATGGTAATGCTTTAAAAAACAAATCTCTGTTCTTTAGCTCACACATCTGCAATTTGGACAGGGTTCACTAGTGTCCCCAGAACTGAAGGATTCCCTTCCCAGAGGGCTCACACATGTGGTTGGCAAGTCAGGAATAGGTTCAATTTGGAGTCCATCCAGAGCTAAGGGCCAGGAGATGTGGTTCTGCCCACATGGGCCTCTCCCAGCTTCTTCACAGCACGGTGATCGGTTCCCAGAGGAACCACCGCATGAAAACTAGATAGATTCATCACCCTTTATGAGCTAGCCATGGAAATCACCAGTTCCATCACAGTTGCAAGCTCACTCAGAGCCCAGGAGGAATGGTCTCTTGATGGAAAGTGTGTTGGTCACCCTGGAAGAGAGCATGGGGGATGACAGCCAGGGGTTGGACGCTTTGGGAACTTCAGCAGACCACAAAGGGTGGAGGTGAAGGTTTCCCTAGGTATAAATCAATCCTTCTTATTGCTGCTTCTTTACCCTCAACTATCTCCTCAATTTTCTGGATGGTCTTGGGCCTGTCTGGGAAGGATATACCTTCACTATTATCGTTTGTCTTATTCACTGGAGAAGTTTTACTGGGCTGTTTTTCAACAAATTCTTTTCAAATCCCATCTCTTAATGCCTGTGACCTAGAAGCAGCTAGGTTTTCCAATTCTGTACTGACAAGTTTTTGGGTTTTCCCATTTCCCTTTTGTTTCTCCTTATAAATGGCCCAATGTTTCCTTGAGTTCATCTCATTCCTGAAACACCTTTCCAAATTTAACCCTGCACTTTAATGTTTCTAATTCACTCCTATTCCTCAAGCTGTTCATTCCATTAGGTATGTGATATGCCTCCCAATTATCATAGGAAATAATTTTATCAAATATTTACCAGTTTGTAACATTGATTTTCATGTTTGTAGGTTTAGGATACAGTTTCTTCGCATTTGCCATAAGACCTATCTCTGCCATCCACAGTGCAGGTCAAAGTAATCCATAGCTGATACTTGTTATTGAGAAAGACCATGTGACAGCATGCAAAAATGCTGATACAATTGGAGAAAAACACACACAAAAATAAAAGTAGTACCTGAAGGCAGTAATATGGCTCAGTGGCACAGTACCTGCCTGGCAAGTGCGAGGTGATAACTTTGATTCCCGGTACTCCCCCCACCCCACAAAAAAAAAAAGGTAGTACCTGAATACCACTAGACTAACCTTAACATTGTTTTCCTTTAAAAAGTGAAAGAAATTAACCAAAATATCAGTAACAGTTCTAGATAGTAGGTTTTCTTTGTTGTCATTTTTTCCCTCATCTTTCAGTAGTTTAGAAAATTTCTGTAAGGAATTTCAAAATGAAAAAGGTTTATTTTAAATTTTTGAAAGAAAGAGTTGGGATCTTCAACCTTCTCTGGGAAAACCCTAGAGAGTAAGAAGAGCTTTGCTCATGAATAAGAGAGTTCTGTATCATTGTGACCTTAATTTAAAACTGAATAACTCTCACTTTCATTTGTTGGCTATTTCCACTCTAACTCAGAAGAATAGATTACGCTAATGGCTAATTAAATTTTTTGACTCATTTGTATAGAAAGCCCAATAACTCGTTATCAGGATACTATTTATTCTAGAATTTTTCTACTTTCTTTTTTAATGATCTATTTTAAAAGAAATCAAACAGAGAGAAGTAGCTATAACAATATTTTTAAAAATTCTTGTGCCACCTGTGATGATTTAAATTTTACATTTTCTCTGTTATACCTCCTCTTTATTCTAGTCATAAATCACTAGTCTTATTTGGGACCATTTGTGAGCAAGTCACAGGCACCCCTAAGTTTACAGTGTCTTCCCCAAAGATGATCTTCTATGCAAAGACTGTACAACTCTTCTATCAAGAGATCAACACAATACAATATTATGTCCAACTCATAGACACCATCCAGATTTTTCCAGCTTTCCCAACACCATATTTATTTCCTATTGGGCTAAATCTCTCCAGGACGACCCTTGGCACGTAGTTAGCACATAGTCTTTTCAAAACCCTTCATTCCAGAACAACTCTTTCCCTTCTCCTATCTATCATGTCTCTGATGGTTTTACAGAGAATGAATCATGATATTTCTGCATGACAGACATAGACTGTGCCTCCTTGATGGGAGTGACCCTGCATTCAGGCACACATTGATGCCTTTTCCACTCATGTTGAAGGTCAACTTGGTTGTCTTAGTCTATGAGCCCTCGCTACTGGAAGTCAACATTTTTCCTACTCAAGTGATTAGTATTTCATGGAAGATGCCCTGAAACAAAAAGTCTTTTTCTCACCAACTTCCACCCACCATCCACACCATCCAGTTGTGAAAAAACCAGGTCTGAATTGAGTGAAAGACACTTAGCATTGAGGAGTTGGAAGGCTACTCTTCATTATGTTAGTAGACTGGGGGAAACTGAGTTCCAAATCATCAACCCATCTTGGAGTTAAACAGACACTTATATAGGCTTTAAGCAGGAAGTACAAAAGGCTGATAATAGATTATTTTATTCTTGGTTATATAGGCTGGGTCATACATTGGCAGGCAGACTTGTTCTAGGCAGAAGGGGGTTTCTTAAGGTCAGGGGCTCAGGTGAGTAGAATCAACCATTGTCTTTAATGGAGACAAATTGTCCTTGAAGTAAGTTAGCATAACAAGATGTACTTTCTTCCTTGTTGTGTCTATCTTGTAAGTTGCAGCTGGTATGGGGAATCTCAAGGCTGGCTGAGTCTAAATGGGCTGGGCCTGCCTTCCCTGCTGTTAATATACTATCTGGTTATAAGTTTTAAAATTTCTTTACATACTAAGGACCCCAGCCTGAATCAACATCCCTACAGTATTTGGGTAGCATGTCAATTACATACCATCTTCATGCTAGATCATGGTAATAAACAACTATACAACTGGTGGATATATTTCCTATACTGTATTCTGTCATTTGTTTAGAGAGAACTCCTTCTACTTGTAAAAGAAAAGTGTACTGTAAAACTGCAGGCTGCATTCTGCCAGCAGCAGCCCCACACATCCCACCTATGCAGTGTATTTGAATTGTGTCATTTTCTCTCATGATTGGTTTAATCTCTAGTTTGTACACCATGGCTCTAGGAGCAACAGCCTAACCCAGATAGCTTAGGTGTGTATTAGGCCACACCACTCAGTTCATGTTAGTACACTATCATGTTGGCACAGTGACCAGACTGTCTACGGATACCTTTCTTAGAATGTGCCTACAATGTTAAGTGACACCCAGCTGTGGTTATTAAGAAGACAATGCCAGCCCTGACAAGCGTATATCAACTGATTAATACAAATTCTTTTTTGGTTTAAAAATCGATGTTTACTAAGTTTGGGTAGAGTCTCCACGATAGAACCATCATAATTAAGGGATTTTCTCTGCAATCAGGTTTTATACAGTTGCCACCAAGATACATTCTCATTGGATCTGAGTCCTACTTGTCATCTAGGAGAGGAAAACTAGGAACTTGCCACAAATACCAGGCTTTCAAAACTATTGCACCTTTTCTCTTCAGTGTGGACTGAGATCAAATGTTGCCCATCCACTGAGGAGCAATCCATGTTTCTACAATGACGCAGCCAATATCATGTGGACCAATAAAAAAAAAAAGTAACAGGAAATGCAGGGTTTCTCTGGACTTTCCAAAGGCATGTTTGACCCCACTAGAGGGAGGTCTGATCAAAAGGTAGAAAGAGAGAGCAAGAAGACACAGCCAGATGTAGGTCCGTTTGTGCAAATTCATTTGAATGCCAGTGGACGAGAGGGGCACCTGAGAGCCTGGTCAGGGCAGCCTGGAAGGCAGCTTCGGGGTGCTGGTGAAGACCTCAGAGCAGGCAGGGGCCCCCTCCCATGCCCTCAATTTTGGCAAAACAGGGGCTTCTCTTAAAGCAAGAAGCTTCATCAAAAGGTTGAGAAATCAAGATGGAATTTAAAAAGGGGAAGTTAGAAATATTTGGGGTAAACGTGTGACTAGCTTACCCTGCCCCACTTCACAGGGCCCACCAGCATCAGGGACAGCAACAAGTCCTGAGAGACATGGCCACCATGTCTGGGAGCTTGCACTCTGGGACCGGTGAGCTGAGTCATCTCTGCACTGTGTTCTCTCAGCCCAGGGGACAGCACTCTTGCTAAGGGCCCTCCTGGGTTATCCGTGAGCCATAGGATTTATGTTCTTAACTGCAGTTGTTGGAGAGATTTTTATTTCTTTTGTTTTAAGAAAGATCCAGGAATGAGGAGAAAGAAACATATACTAGTTATACCTTTAGTATTATTTGTTAGTTTAATTTCCAAACTTGTTTGTTTCATTATCTTTCCCCCCAAGTACAGCACATCTTGGTTAGGGTTTAAGCTCACCACAGGTAGAGATGATGCTCTTGGAGATTCAGAATACACAGCCACTCAAATGTGGGGAGGGCAAAGATAACTAGTCATATAACACTTCTACCTCTCCAGATTTCCAATTCTCCCAGGTAATTGCTGTCATGAAATATGTTCACATACGCTATTTCTCCACACCCCAAGCTCCGCAGTATTTCAAGTTGCATGCAAACTGCACACAACTGTCTTACTACAAAGCTACGTTCTGATGTTTAGCAGAAGTAATTGCACAATAGTAAGTTCAGTGTTCTGAGCACAGGCCCCCTAATGAACACTGGGAACCACCGCCAGCTAAACTCAGTCTGCAAAACCCATTTTCTGCATCCACACCCGAGATGCGGAGGTATTTGGGGAGTGTGAATTACACCTTACTGTTTTTCTTACCTAATCAACACTTCATTTGTCTGCTTGCATGTTGGCATGAAAACCATCACTTTCTGTATTTCCCAGCACTACTACCAAGGGCTTCGCCAGGCCATTTGTGCCCTGACAGTCTGTGGGTGGGTATTGGCACCAGCTCTGTGTTCGCTTGTTCTTTAGTTGCTGGCTTCACCTCAGGAGTCATCCTTAAGACACAGAAGACGACAGGAAGGCCATCACTGCCTCTTTTCCCACCTAGGAGAGCCAATTTCCATGCCCCGGTTTCTCCGAGGATCTGTCTCTCCTCAATCTTGAAACTCTGGCTGCCTTCATGGCTGGTGGGGGGAAGCGAGGTCTCTGGTGTCTGTGTCCCGCTTCTCGGGGCAGCCTCAGCAGCATTTCTCTACACGGGCAGAAAGTCAGCCGCACCTCCTAGCATCTCTTCCCCTCTCTTCCTCAACCACAGACTCTACTCTGACAGGGCTTGACAGTGCACCAACTTGCTGATTTCTCCAAACAATATATTCTAGCTTTCTTTGCAGATGAAAGCCACCATATGCTTGTGTGCCCAGTGAAAGATATGCAGAGTGATCAAAATATATAATGAATGGTTAAATTTAAAAGTTTTTTTTTACAATAAAAGACACCTTGCATTTATCTCCCTCGATATACCTTCCAGCACCTCAAACACACTTGCCGCATCATTCTTACCAGTTTCTGAAGCAGTTCCAGAAGTCCTCTTTGATTATGGTCTTTAAGAGGTCTGATCACAAATACAGTGAATGCTGCTGAAAAAAAAAAAAAGTAAAACGTAAAAACATTCCAGTGTGTCCTCACCCACTTTATTCACTGCAGCTGGCACAGCGAGATCTCTGGCTCTTCCCCAAAGTCAAAATGACCATAAAAGGGTAAATGTTTTCAGTTGATACAGGACCTCGACAGCGTAATTCAAGACACTCGTGAAAGAGGACTTCCAAAACTGCTTTTGAAAGTCAGAGTCATAATGAGGAGAGAAAGCACCTTAAGGGGACAATCCTGCTGTCGGGCAGAAGATGTGAAGGGAGTGACCCCTCCTCCTGCATTTTCTTCTTTTGTAAAAACTATCACACACATCAAAGCTCCTGTTTAGAAGATTTTCAAAGGAATGAGGGAAAAGTACAGTGGGAAACACTATGTTAAAGGTCACCTGCTGTCTCCTATTCATTAGCCATTAATTGACAGTTACCACAGATTCCCAACTTCTAGCATTTCTTTGTTGTTAAAGGCTGGACACAGACCTCGCTTGGAATTTCCACCATTCACACACCATTGTCCGTTGGGTGAGAAAGCAGTTCCGTGTGCTTGTATTCATCCTTCTGTCCTTGGAGTCTAATTTAGAAGACATAAAAGCACAGAAGTCCTAGCTGGCGATCTCTAATGAGGCACCCCGTGCACCCCGCCCAGACCACCGCACAGAAGCGCCATTGTCCCCGGCCGTGGCGGTTGGGAGCTCCTTAGTGAGTTTCCACTCGTGACCTCACAGCTTGCCCCCTCTCCCGCCATTCGCCATTCAGACGCGGCACCCACCCCGCAGCAGTGATGAGTCAGCCCATCTATGACGGCAGTGGGGGGACGCTGCACCCGCAGTCTTGCTGGGAGGGAGAAAAGAGGGCGTGTGCTGCACACCAGCCAGCAAAGGCGACCAGCCACACACAGCCAGCTGCTCCCGCTGCGTCTCCGCTCTGCCAGCTGTGTTACCCTCACCTGCGTGTTTCATCAAATCCCTGCAGTCCTGAGCTGCCCCGGATCCGGCTGCCCGTGACCTTCGGGGTCAGACACAGAGCACAGGCGCATGGTCTCAGCCGTTCTCTGCGGTGAGCAACCGCCCATGGGGATACCTGCCCCTTCCCAGGAGCTCCCCAAGGGTGACAGCTAACTCCTGGGAAGCACAGGAGGGAAATGCAAGGCCTCCTGCCTGCAGATGCGACCTTGCCCCCTTGTCACTCAGACCGAGTCAGGGACCTTGATTCTCCATCACAGCGTTGCCCTGCCGGCTCCACGGGCTGCATTTTCCCCACACGGATAAATAGGCCAGCAAGCTTCTGGGCGACTGTCATGTTTCATTCCTCTTCTGTTTGCTTCTCAGCCGTTCCCCGTCTCCAGTCCCACTCACGCCATTTCCGCCCGTCCTCCTTTCTTCTCTTTCTTGGGACACAGTCAAGATGAGGTCCCACTGTGACCTGTCTAGCAATTTTGTCCTTGGGCTAAGGCAACAGCAGCTGACTAATGATTATTTGGATTCGGTCTCAAAAGAACCATGACAGGAGTCTGAAAACACAGGGCCTGAATGAGAGAAGAATTATACAGACTAACAGTGCTGCTAAGAGCAGCAGAGCCCACCTGGAGGATTAGTTAGAAGGGCTGTGGAAAAGGAGATCATCCACGTATTGTATGATGTAGGAGACTGATGCGAGGAAGGAGAGCAAGGCAAGGGCAAGGGCCTGACCGAAACAGAGGCAAAGAGAGGTTGTGTAGAGTGCAAGGGAGTAGTAACGATTGCACCTTTCAAATCCAGGACTGAGTCCTGGGTAGTGGTCGTCACTCAGCGGCTGAGGAGGGCTCAGTAGCTTTCACCTCTGAGTATCAGAGGGGATCTAGCGCAGCTGAGCATTCGCGTCGAGCAGAAGGCTAGACAGCAAGGAAGCCCCTGGTCCTTGAGCGAGGACTCCATCCAAAGACGTGACACCTGACTGGTGACCAAGGGGACAGTTCTGCCCAGAGGGGAGGGAGTCCCATTTAAAAATTCTGAGCTACAGGAGCAAGGGATGGGGGATCACTCTTCATGCCAGAGGCCTGCCTCGAGAGAAATGTGGTGGAGACATGGTCCCATGAGCAGGGAGGGCGCATGTCAACACAACAACGGACAGAGCCACCCGCCCTGGGAGCCCCGGAGCAGGACGGACATGAGCGATGGATCTAACTCTCAGTGTACTTCAGAGTCACCGAGAACGGCTCCCTGTTAAAGGAAGAGAATATCACCAAGAAGGAGACAGTCAGGGATAGGTGGCTAAGCTAGCAGAACACACCCTTCTATTCTTGACAAAAATCAGAACTGGATCAAGCCTGGAGATCTAACTACCAACATGAGGATTGTGGTAATGACCCCACCTGGCTGCAAAATCTAACAGAAAGCAAAAGATCAACTGGCTGGAACTCAAAGAAAGATGGCTGTTCACACAGCAGACCACAGCCAGAGAGCGCGAAAAGACCCCTAGACAGCAAGGCAAACTGCAAAAGCACCATTGCTGGAACAACTGGAGGAAACGAAACCTAACTGCAGGGACGGAACTAAGGAATTATTGTTAAGCTTTTCTGGTGTGACAATAGTACTACGGGTACAGTTATATTTCTGTACAGTTATATATGGTCTGGAATTGGCTCCCAAATAAACTCTGATGGGGAATGAGAGAAAGGATGGAGGAAGAAAATGAGAGCAGAAACTCGATTTTAACTTGTGATGGCGAAAACTGAATTACCAGATAAACAACTTTCAGCATAAGGGTCTCCTGGGCAATATAATGTTTTTACTAAAAAGCCATCTATTGTTTATCTGAAATTCAAATTTTACCAGGAATCCTGCATCTTTATTCACTAAGTCTGACCGGTCTAGGTACAAAGCAAACATCCATATTGTACCTGAAACAAAATTAAAGGGGTGCAGGTTTAAAATAAGCCTCCTTCCCCCATTCCTGGAGTCTTGAGCCGTGGAAACAGTGGTCTCCTAAACCTGGAGCAGACAGTGAGGAGTATGGATTTTTATTCTGCGCCCCTGATCATTCTAATGCAGGTGCTGGTAGGTTGTTTTTGAGGACACAGAATCAGTGATATGGACCCAGCCTTGTGCTCCAAAGAAAGCTCCATAAGTAAGTTTAAATTTACCCTCGCCGAGGAGTCTGTGTGTGTGACTTCCGGCATGCAGCCCCTGTGGCAGCAGCTGCAGGGCTGGCTTTCTGTCCCTGCTTCATGGATGGGCGGACAGGTGAGCCAGGCCTGGAGGGGGTGGCCCTCTCCCAAGTCACGACTCCCTCAGCTCACATGGACACAGTCAACCACACCAAAATACTCACACTCAGTCCCGGAGACAACCACACCCTCCTACTACATGTGGTTTCTCACACACTCAAACATGCTGTCACATACGTGTGCACACACTCACACAGTCTCCTGTACATATCACATCTCACACACAGATGAGGTATCACTGGAAGATACGGTTCATGATTCAACCCTAAGTATTTTACAGTAAAAGGCACAGTGCCATGAATTCCACTCATTTGGAGCACACTCATTCCGTCATTCTTGCCACTCCCTGAAGGAGTTCTGAAAATTCTGCTTCAGTTGTGCTGTCCTGGAAGCCTCCGGGTCCTGACTGATACAGCACATTTACCTTCCGTGGTCATTTTGACCTTGGGGAAGAACCAGCATTGGCGAATCAGGCTGATGAGGACGCAGCGTCCTGGTTCTGGCAGGCGGCCCTTCCCTGGACGGCGCTCGGCAGCAGCCTCCACGGTGCCTGCGATCACACATCGTAAAGACACTGGTGAGAGAGGACTCCAGGGCTGCTGCAGGAAGCGTGCTCCAAGGGAGGGGAGAACTGTAAGGGGGTTAAGGGCAATCCGTCTTTTCCTGTAATAAACTTTTTAAAATTTAAACACTGCTGCGCATTTGGCTCCTGCTTATCCACACTGTCACCCAGTCATCTACTCACACAGAGACACTGGCGTGCACTCAGAACCCCGCACACACCCACACGCTCACGCGCACACCTGTGGCCTCCCGTCACCCTGGGCCCCTCCATGACCGAGCTGGAGGAGGCCCATCGGGTTCCCAGGGTCCCTCTGGACAGCGACTCTCTGGGCCTGCAGGGCAGGCCTCTCACCCCAGCCAACCCCCTCTCCTGCCCTCCGACCACCTCCACTGGCCAGCCCAGGCTCTGGCAGGGAGTTGGAGGGACAGGAAGTGGCCGTCCATCTGGCTGAACTCGCCTGCTGTCCTTTCTGGCTGCTCTGAATCTTCCCTTCCGGTCCCAGGCTTTGCCCTCTGGGGCTTATTTCCCTGTCCTCAATAGCTTCTGCACAGTGACTTGAATTTCACTGTGTGACACCCAGAGTGCACTGGCCCCAAATTTAGGGAGGAAACAGAGCCCAAAGAGATACACCAAGAGCCTGACCTCTGCAGAACAGAGTAATTAAGACAACACCGAAACCGCTGCAGAGAGGGACCTGAAGAGACAACAGAATGGAGCTGTCCAGAGGCCTTGAACCCGCCTCAGAGGAGCGGGGCGAGGGGCAGGGCCGTCTGGGGTGGAGGAGCACTCGGGGAGAGCCAGCCTTTTGGAGGTGAGGAAAGTGCACAGCTAGGAGACCACGCATTGCTTATCTTTCCTCTCTCTCTCTCTCTCTCTCTCTCTCTCTCTCTCTCTCTCTCTGTCACTGTCTCTGTCTCTTTCTCTCTTCCCTCTCTCAGCAGGTTCTCCCCAGGCGACCAGGCAGCAGGAAGCACCGCACCATCCACCACTGCCCAGCGCTCCCCCTATGTCAGAGACCCAGGGCGCGACCGTGGCGGGTGAGCGGACCTGCGCCCCCACGCACCTTCCCCTGCCTTTTCCGCGCGCTCGTCTCCACCTCCCAGGGCTCCTGATCCTAATCTTCCTCTCGTTTTCTAAACACGAGATGCTTCCTGTCTTCAGATCGTCCCCTGCCCCTACCTAACCTGGCTCATTCTTGCTTTCCACTGTTCTTTCCCGGGAGATGTTTCCCCATTCGGTGAGCCTCAGGGAACTCGGCCCCCAGAACTGCCCGACCTGATCGCGGGCCACGGTCACGCCCCGGGTCTCTGACACAGTGGGAACGGAAGCCAATGAGCCTGGGGCAATGTCGGGAGACCCACAAGGTGCAGCGGTCTGTGCCCGACCCCCAAGTGAAACGGGGACGCAGTGGCCGTGCTTGCGATTCACAGAGAGGCAAAGCGTGAATATGTATGGCGAAGGTTCACACGTTAAAAAAATTAAAGAATTCTTAATGAATCGCCTCAAAATACTCCCCCTGGCTTTGAACACACGGTGTGAACACCGCCAGCAGCAAACTCCACTCGGAGTAGCGACTCGGCCCCAATCAAGCCCACACCGCAGATTTCTGATCTCCATTTTCATTATTACGATCACCGTGCAGCAAACCGCCACAGGCGGTGACCTGAAACCCCGCCCGCTAAGTATCCCTCAGTCCTGCGCTCGGAGGTGCTCCCTGCTCCGGTCTCAGCAGGCTGAGTCAGGAAATGCACGGAGGCCAAGGCCGACGGGGCGCAGGGGTCGTCTCCCAAGCTCACTGCGTGTGGAAAGGCCACCATGGACATTCTGGTCCCTGAAGCTGAGGACCAACAGCCGCTGATCTGACGCTGTTAAGCGCTGAATGATGCTACGCTTTACCCCGCCCACAGCTCCGGGCCCACGCAGACCCGAGGAACGCGCGCTCCTGCCTGCTGCTCCCAGCCCCCTGCCCAGGACACACCTTGAACGCTGGGTCTGTCTTTCTGCTCAGCATGAAAGCAGGGACCCCCGGGAGGAGTCAGGGGAGCCCTCCCATGACCTGTGAGACCGGCACCCCAGGCTTCAGTCCCTCTCTGAGCATCCCTCCCCTCACCCCCTTATTTGCTCCCTGTCTTGAGCCCCCAGGCTGCCACCGGTTCCGAAACCCGTCATCCCCTCCCCCACACCAGATCCTTGGCTGGCTTCCTGTGATCCTTCAGATTTGGGCTGAAACACTTCCTCCTGGGGAGTCACCCTGATCAGCCTACACCCCTAATCTCCTTCTCCTGCCTGCACCCCTTCTGCCGGACTGTCAAATCAGTAAGATGGAAGGGAGGAAGAAAGGAGGGAAGGAGGGAAGGAAGGAAGGAAGGAGGGAAGGAGGGAAGGAGGATAGGAAGGAAGGAAGGAGGGAAGAAGAGAGGGAGGGAGGGAATGGGAAGACTAAGGTGTTCAGAGAGAAGAAGAAGGATGGGAAAGGAGTGAGGGAAAGAGGCCGAATCATGGGGAAGACTGCGGGAGGTGGCATACACTAAGCACAAAAGAAGAAATGCGTTTGCAGCCATGATTATTATCTTGCTACAAAATGCACCTCTGGTTAAGGGCTGGACACCTTTGTTCCTGGATCTGCCCACATGGAGGCCCTGCCACCACTCTGCCCAAGACCGGTCGCCCAGCGGGAATGCCTCCTCTTCCATAAACCCTCGCTCACTTCCCCGGGCCTGGCCCCTTCCGGCCAGCGTGCGCCTCCGTCTGCTTTCCTCCCTCACCCCCTCTCATCACCCGGCACGTGCCCAGAGCTGAAGGGGCTGCAGAGGCTCCGGCACCCTGCCCAGCTGTGCAGCGCCCTGGGCCAGCTGTAGACGGTGGGGGCCTCTGCCTCCCACCGGACCCTGCTGGAGAAGGGCGCCTCCCCTCCCCCTCCTCACCCAGGGTCCTCAGGCCGCCTTTGGTTTTGCTAATTCGCTGATAACCATCCATGACTCCGGCCTTTTGAAGTCTGAAGCTGCCTGGCGAAGAATGTTTATTAAGCAAGAAGTCACTGTAGCAGCCAATGTGTTATCTATTTACGCGGCAGCGCTTCTGAGACGAGAGCTAAACAAATACACAATGATGTGCTTGGCCAGAGACCTGCTGAGTCATCCCTGCCGTCCAGATGCCGCAAAGCCTAATGTTAGGTTAGCGACTCTCTCTCTCCTTCAGCGACCAAAGAAATTACTGTTTCAGAAAGAACATTCCAGAAAGGTCACATTGGTTTCTGCTTTACGTGGGCATCTTTATCTACACATATTCTAGAGAACTAGAGAGGGGGTAACTACCTCGGGCAGTGAGAAATACAAGATAGGACCCATGGGGGGGTCTTGGTAACCAAAGAGGGTTTTTGTCTTTACACACAGTTCCTTTGGTCTGTGACACAGCCATCCCAGCACCACTTTCTTGACTGCCTGGTGGACCCCATTAAATTCAAGCACTGGGGACCCAGGTTCACTGTTGATAAGCAAATAAATTCTCCCCCAAACAGCATTTAGCCACAAGTGTCTGGGTGGGTACTGGAGCAAACATACCTCCTTGAGCTACACTGAGCTATCATTGTCAATAAATGTATACCACTAAAACATCTAATAATTAACTATGCATATATTCATATAATCCCCTATTACAGGACCTATATGCAAAAAAAAGTCCCCTAAACTGTTTGGAAATGATCAGATATGGTAAGACTGATATTCTAATATCACAATTCCGTGTGTGTGCATGTGTGCACGCGTGTGTGTGTGTTTGCATGTATTTCTGGAGATTGAACCCAGAGTCTTCACACAGCTACATCTGCAACCTGTTTTACTTCTTATTTTAGAACAGGTGCTCCTTAATTTGCTAGGTTTTCTAGGCTGGGCTTGAACTTGCAATCCTTGTGCTTTAGCCTCCCAGAGTGCTTGCATTACAAGCATGCACCACCAAGTCCAGCTACCACAATTCCACATTAGCCCTGGGAAACATCAAACTTACTCAATTTCCGATGTATAGCAAACATTACCTTAGCAAAATTAAGATGGAATTTTCTGTGCAGAAATGTGTAACAATTTGCCTGAAGGTTTTTTTTGTTTGTTTGCTTGCTTGCTTTTTTTTGCGGGGGGTACTGGGAATTGAACTTGGGACCTGGTGCTTGCCAGGCAGGCGCTGTCCCCCTAAGCTATAACCCTAGCCCTGCCTGAAGTTTAAAAGGCACAATTCTCATAGAAATGCTAATTTTTACCTCATGGGGACAAAACCACTTACAAAATCTTTCACTGATTTTCAAAGCAACATTTTATTGCAGCAGAGATCAGTATCCTTCATCTCCAAATTGCTTTTAAAAAGAATTATGTTCAAATTTCTGTTGCTAAACCAAAGCCAACTTGGTGAAAATCATGAGATGATGCCTACTTTCTGCTCCTGACGGTTTACTTTTAAGCAGTTTTGCTGATTTAGATTTTAGATTAGTAAAACTTATTTTGTGCCTGGCATGTACCGGACATTGGGCTGATTAGAGGACTGCAAAGTTATGTGACTCTAAGACTGAAATGAAAAGCAAGTATATTGGTCAACTTTCTCATTGCTAGGACAAAATACTACAACTTAAAGGAGAGCTTTTATTTATATTTATTTTTTAAGAGAAAAAAAGAAAAAACAGATAAATCAAGAAGCAAACAAACCTAAAAAACAACAAAAGCAAAATGACACACACAAAAAAAATAGCTATATATAGGTTTTCAAAACAAGATGATAAAAAATAAAATTAAAAAAAATAAACAAGATGATAGAAATTTAACAATGGTTGTGATACTGCATATTGCTATCTTCAAAGTAGTTGCTCAGGCGACTAGACACAGGAATAAAACAAAACAGTAAAGTGGAACAAAACATTAAATTTCAAAAACAAGACAGGAAGATATCCCCCACAGTTGCCACAATGCACACTGCCATCATCCAAGAAGATGCCCAGACTACCAGCCCCAGGCCTGCAGAATCAACCAAATAACACAAGCATCAAGCTATTCCTTTCACCTCAGTTGCTATCATCTCGCCCAGAGTCCTCTGAATCACCCAGTTGCTTATTGCAAGAAGGGGGAGATTGCTCTTCTGGTTTCCAGGCCAGTGCACTGGCAGGCTCACAAGAAGGAGTGGTTTGTCTTCTTGCTGAGCCTGCTTCACAGGAAGGCGTGGTTCTCAAAGGAGAGCTTTTAATTTGGCTCATGGTTTCAGACATTCCAGTCCATGGTTGGCTGGCTCCAGGGAGGGGGCCACACAGCAGAGGGCATAGCAGAGGAAAGCTGCTCAAATTGTGGCATCTGGAAAGCAGAGACCACGGAAGAGCTGGAGAGGAAAGGGACAGGGACCCAACAGACTCCTCTAGGTCCCACCCCTGTGACCCTCTTGCCTCACCAAAGTCTCACCCCCAACATCCAAGTCAGCTATGAACTCTTTAATAAATTAACCAGTTAACAGAGGACAGCTTTGCCTTGTTAGCTTTAGGGTTCTTTTTTTTAAATTTTGTTTTGTAGATGTTGTTTATCAAACTGAGGACATTTCCCTTGTTCGTAGTTTGTAGAGTTTATTTTTAATCACAAACAAGTATTGGATTTTGCTAAATGTTTTTTTCTGCTTCAATTGATTTGCTCATGATTTTTTATTTTGTAATTTTTAATTTCAGGAGAATAAAACCAAGCAAAATAAAACAGAATAAAGTCAATCAAAACAAAATAGTATAAGTGACACAGGACTTCAAAACAAGATAAGAGGAAATCAACAATGGTTACCATAATGCCTCTTGTTGTCTTCAAAATAGCTGCCATACCTTCAGACATAGTAAAATCAAACAAAACAGAACAGACTAGAACCAATAAAAACAAACCAATAAACACAATAAAGGGCTTCAAAAAAAGGTAATAGTAAATCCAAAATGGCTACCATAATATATCTTGTTATCTTTGAAATAGTTGCTCGTGCCATCAGATATAAGAAAATCAAGCAAGACATAATAGAACAAAACCCAACCAAACAAAACAATGAAAACATTATAGGACTTGAAAACAAGACAATAGGAAATCAACAGTGGCCACTATCCTCAGAAGGAGGTCCCCTGTAGATGCTACACTGCGCACTGTTATCCTCCAAATGAATGATCAGACCACCAGATCCAAGCCTGCAAAGTCAATGAAACACCAAACATCGCAAGCATTAAGGTGCATCCCACATCGGCAGCTATCATCACAGTCTGTGCTTCCCCAGATCAGCGAGTCACCCATGGGTTGAGGTGAGACACCCTCATTCCCTAGTCTCCCAGTCCATGTGCCAGAAGGGGCTGGCACCTGGTCCTCCCCTCAGCGGCCTGCACATGGCACTGACTCACAGGAAGGACTTGGCTTCTTGCTGGCTTCTTGTTCTCCTCCCCTGCCTGATTTTTATACTTTACCCTTTCAGTGTTATAGATTACACTGATTTTTTTTTCTCCAATGTTAAATCATACTTTCATAAATCCTACTTGGTCATGATGCAAAATTCTTTTTATATATTATTGTATTTGATTAGCTAATTTTTAAAATTTTTGTATCTATGTGCATGTTAACATAGTTTTTCTTTATTGTGACATCTTTATTCTTATTAGGATAACATTTGCCATATGTATATGACTTATATGCAAAAAAATACAATACTCCTATGAAAACTATGAATAACAGATCTACATAAATGGACAAATAGTCCACATGCAAGTATTGGAAAACTCAGTATTAAGATGTCATTTTTCCGGCTTGGGCTACAACACGAGTATAAGGCCAGCCTGAGCTACACAGTGCAACCCTGGCTCAAAAAAACTAGGGCTGGGAGTTTGACTCAGTGGCTTAGGCACCTGTCTGGCAGGCACAAAGTTGTGAGTTCAATCCCTGGTGCTGCAAAAAACAAACAAATAAAGATGTCATTTTTCCCAAACTGATTTACAGATTAAGTGAAATTTCAATGATAATCCTAGGAAATTGTTTTGTGGATATCCACAAACTTATTATGAAGTTTACAGAGAAGGCAAAAGACTTAGGGTAGTCACCACAATGCTAAAGAAGAAGAATAAAATTCGAGGACTCATTTATTATTCAATTTTAAGACTTACTGTAAAGCTCTAATAATCAAGAGAGTGTGGCAATCTGAGGGAACAAATAGATTGATTAAACAGAATAGAAAGTTCAGAAATCAGCCCACACAAATATAACAGGTCTGTGACAAGGAAACCAAGGCAACGCAAATGAGAAAAGATAGATTTTCCCAAAAACTCATGTAGAAATATGCATATGTTTAAAAATAAACCCAAAACCATACTTCACATCTTTCAAAAAAACAAATTTAAAGTAAATCATAGACTTAGTTGTAAAATAGAAAGCTATAAAAACTTCTAAAAGAAAAGTATAGGGACAATCCCCAGTACTACCCCCCACCAAAATCTTTGGAACTCAGGTTTGGTGGTGAACTGAAAGATACAACACCAAAATCATAATTTCTTTCAAAAGAGAAAACAATTGATGTTGGAGTTAATTAAATTAAAATATGGCACCAAGCTAGGCATGATGG
Organism: Dasyprocta punctata; assembly: GCA_004363535.1. Lineage (NCBI taxonomy): Eukaryota > Metazoa > Chordata > Mammalia > Rodentia > Dasyproctidae > Dasyprocta > Dasyprocta punctata. The sequence continues at coordinate 17,503 of RJWM01019870.1, read as the reverse complement.
CACATGCCTACAATCCCAGCACTTGGGAGACTGAGGCAGGAGGATTATTACAAGGTTGAGACCAGCCTGGGTTCCATAGTGAGTTCCAGACCAGCCTCAACTACATAGTAAGACCCTGTCTAAAAATAAATAAATGAATAAATATAAAATAAGGCACTGGAAGATGGAAAGTCCTCCCATGTTCATGGATTGGCAGAATTAATATTGTGAAAATGACCCTATCACCAAAATTATCTATAGATTCAATGCAATCCCCATCAAAATACCAAGGACATTCTTCACAAGACTAGAATTACAATCCTTAAATTCATATGAAAACAAGAAAGACCCAGAATAACTCAAGCAATTCTAAGCAAAAAAGACCAGGGCTACAGGCATCATAATATCCAATTTCAATAAAAACAACATGGTACTGGCAAAAAAAAAAAGAAAGAAAGAAAAAGAAAAACAGACCTGAGAGTCAATGGAACAGACTAGAAACAACTCCAAATGCACTTAGCCACCTGATCTTTGACGAAGGGGCCAAATGCATTCACTGGAAGAAAGATAGCCTCTTTAATAAATGGTGTTGGAAAAACTGGCTTTCCACATGCTGAAGACTAAAACTAGACCCTTATCTCTCACCATGCACCAAACAAAAATCTAAATGTATCAAAGATCTAAATATTAAAACAGAAACACTAAATCTGCCAGAAGATAGAATAGGTAGAACTCTTGAAGAGGTAGGTATAGACAAAGACTTTATAAACAAAACCCCAACCACACAGGAACTATCACAAAAAATCAACAACTAGGGTTCCATTAAAAAGTTTTGCACAGCATAAGAACTCACCAACAGAGTGAAGACATAGCCCAATGAGTGGGAAAATTTTTTCCAGCTGTTCCTCAAAGAATTAATATCTAGAATATATAAAAAACTCAAAAAAATCAGATGTCCTAAATTTAAAGGCCCAGCTAAAAATGGGCATCTGAAGTGAACAGACACTTCTCAGAGGAAGAAGTACAAATGGCAAATAAATATATGAAAAAAATATTCAGCATCACTGGTCATTTGAGAGATGCAAATTAAAACAACACTGAGATTCTGTATTGGGTGATACTATGTACCCCCAAGTCCTCATATACTTTTTATGGGGCTGAGTCTGGTGCTTGCTTGTGATCAGTTTGTTGTCTAGTGCTGGGATTGGTGATGTGAGTGCTGCACCCACCCAAGGGTGGAGCTGACATATAGTGTAAGAGAAGGTGGGTCTTCCTCTTGCTCGCTTTCCTGTTTCTGCCCTCTCTCTCTCACCAGCACACCTTGCTGTTGTGGCTGCCATGATCAGCAGGACCGCCACGCCACGCTGCCTTGGAGCCAACTGAGTATGGACTGAAACTCCCGAGAAACTGTGAGAAATAAACCTTTCCTTCCCTAATTTGGGGCATCAGGTATTTTGTCTCGGCAACGAGTGAAAAGTAACTAAGACAGATTCCCAGAAAGAATGACTATTATCAAGAAATCAACCAATAACAAATGCTGGTGGGGCTGTGAGGATAAAGGAACCCTTCTCCACTGTTGGTAGGAGTGTAGACTGGTGCAGTCACTGTGGAAATCAGTGCAAAGATTCCTCAAAAACCTAAAATTAGAGGTTCCATTTGACTCAGCTACTCCCAATCTTGGTATTTTCCCAAAAGAATTAAAAGCATCATACCACAGAGATATATGCACACCTGTCTTTATAGCAGTACAATTTGTACTAGCTAAAAATCTTGGAATTAACTCAAATGCCCATCAACTGAGGAATGGATAAAAAGGTGTGGTTTTTTAGATATATACAATGGAGTAATACTCTGCCATAAAGAAGAATAAACTTCAGACATTTCTAGATAAATGGATGCACCTTGAGATCATACTCTTAAGGAAAACAAATCATACATACACATTCAAATATCTCATGGTTTCTCCGGTGTGAGAAACTGGAAGTGTAAATAAGGATTAAAATGTGTCATAGATATTGTGAAAAAGGAAAAAAATGCTCAAATGAGAAGGGAAGGAGGATGGGGGTAAAAGGAATTGAAAAGGAAAAAAGAAAATAGTAGAGGAAAATGGAAACAAATCTTTTGTCAATAAGGGGGAAAGAGTTGAAGGAAGGGAAAGGAAATGGGAAACAAAAAGACAAATCCAGATACATCATGCTGTTATGATTTGTGTCTAGGTGGCCCCCCAAGCCTCTTGGCTCATTGTCCAGCACTGGTATTGGCTGTGTGAGTGCTGCACCCGCCCAGGGGTGGAGCCAGCATACAATATAAGGGAGGGGAGCCTGCATGACTTTTCTCTCTTCTGCCCTTTTCACTCTTGTTGCTTGCAGCTGCCATGAATGGTTGCCCCTCAGCCACTCCACCCTGCTTTGGAGCCAGCTGAGTATGTACTGAAGCCTCCAAAAACTGTAAGAAATAAGCCTTTCCTTCCTTTTTGGGTATCAGATATTTTGTCTCAACAATGACAGAGAAGTAACCAAGGCACGTGCACAGGTACAAATTCCCTATGATGAACGTGATCATTATGCATATCTAAAATGTACTAATAAAATTAATTTAAAAAGAGCTTCCCATCTATTAAAAAAATCCATTTTTAAGTATACTTCAAAGACATAATAACAAAAAGGCATGGTACTGACACCAAAAGAGACATATAGACCAATGAAACAGGATAGAGGACACAGAAATAAACCCCAAAACTACTGCCATCTGATTCTGGACAGAAATAAACCCCAAAACTACTGTCATCTGATTCTGAACAAAGGAACCAAAAATATACTTTGGAGAAAAGACAGCCTTTTTAACAAGCGGTGCTGTGAAAACTGATTATAAACCCATGTAAACCCATAGATTTCTCCCTACCCTGTACAAAAGTCAATTCAAAATTGATCAGAAACCTAGGTACAAGACCTGAAATTTTGAAACTGCTGAAAGAAAATATACAGGAAGCTCTCAAAGCCATAAGCAGAGGCAAAGACTTCCTGAATGGGGCTCCAATAGCACAGGAAATAATAGCAAAAATCAACAAATGGGACTCATCAAATTAAAAAGTTTCTGGACTGGAGATACAGCTCAGCAGCACAAGTGCCTGCCTGGCAAGTGCAAGGTCCTGAGTTTGATTCCTGGTACCAAAACAAAAATTAAAAAGTTTCTGCACAAGAAAAACAACAGAGTGAAGAGACAACCTACAGAAAGGGAGACAATCTTTACTTTTGCTTCTCTAAAAAAGAACTAATACTTAGAATATATAAAGAGCTCAAAAAACTTAGTATCAAAAAATCAAGTAGCCCAATTAATAAGTAGCCAAATGAATTTAGAGGCACATATGAAAAGAATTATAAATAGCCAATATGTATCTGAGAAAAAAATGTTCAGCATCTCTATCCATTAGTGAAACGCAAATCAAAACCGCGTGGAGAGTCCTCACCCGGTCAGAACGGGGGTTGTGAATGGCACTGCAGTGAACACGGGACCGCAGTGGGCTCATGTTAGGCCAGTGCTGGGCTAGTGCCATATTCTCAGCTCTCATCTGGTTTATTTGGAAAAAAAATTTTCTTTTTGGTCCCGGGGATCGAACTCACAACCTTGTGCCTGCCAGGCAGGCGCTTATGCCACTAAGCTAAATCCTGGGCCCTATTTTTTGAGACAGGGTCTCAATATGCAGTTCAGGGCGGCCTTGAACTCACTTTGTAGCCCAAGCTGGACTTGAACTCGAAACGATCCTCCTGCCTCAGCCTCCCAAGTGCTGGAATTACAGGTGTGCACCGCCACACCCGGCTATTGAAAAATTTGAGACTTTCTATGGTCTAGATTGTAGGAGTTATCCACACACACTTGAAAAGAGTATGCATTCTCCTTTTTGTGAATGTACTATTCTGTAACTGTCAGATCAGGTTGGTTGATACTATCATTCAGATCTTCTATATCCTTAATGACTTTATGTCCACTTTCTCTAACAATTATTAAGAGGCAGGTGTTGAAGTTTTAGAATTTAGCTGGGCATGGTGGTTCATGCCTGTCCCAGAACTGGGGAGGCTATTAGCTCAGTGGCATAAGGGCCTGCCTGGCAGGCTCAAGGTTGTGAGTTTGATACCTGGTACAAAAAAGAACTGTATTATTTTGAATCACTCATTGCTTGTATATAGCTCTACATTAGATTTCTGTATATGACTTTGTGACCTTGTATCATGATCTTGCTAAACCTGCTTGTCTGTTCTATTGATTTTTATGTAGATTCTTTGTAAATTAAAAAAAAGAATTGTTTTAAATCTAAAGTCAATTTAAAGAGATTTAACCTATTTGCTATACTGATCACTCAATTCATGAAAACAGTATGTTTTTAAGAGAAAAAAACCCAATGAAAACAAAGATAAAAATTTCAAGAACAATATAATAGGAAATTGACAATGGTTAATATATTGCATGCTGTTATCTTCAAAGTAGTTGCTCAGATTACAAGATATAGACCTCCATAATTGATCAAACAATATAAGCACAAACTATTTTATTCAATGAACTAAGAGAAATCAACAGTATAATTATTTTAGCTATCTTTCATATATATACATATTTTTTTTCCTTCTCTTTTCCTTCTTTATCCTTTTATACATCCCAGTTGTTCTTTACTTTTGAGCTGTTCCTTTCCCTTTCACAATATCTATTGTAGATTTTGGGTCTTATTTAATTTTTCAGGTTCTTATACTAGGGAGACAATGCAATGTTTACACATGCGGGTCTGGTTTATTTCATTTATAAGTATGGACTCTAATTGAGTCCACTTACCTATAAAAACCTCAAGTTTATCCTTATTTATAGGGGAGTAGTACTCCATTATATAAAAATACCACATCTTTTAACCCATTCCTCGGTTGATGGGCCTTTGAGTTGTTTCCAAGATTTAGCTATTACAGGTTGTGCTGCTATAAACTTGGGTACACATACATCTCTGTGGTACAATGTTTTTAATTCATCTGGGAAAGTACCCAGAAGGGGAATGGCTGGGTTAAATGGGACCTCTAATCCGAGTTTTTTGAAGAATCTCCACGCTGATTTCCACAGTGGTTGTACCAGCCTACACTCCTACCAACAGCGGAAAAGTGTTCTTTTTTCCACACAGCCCTGCCAGCGTTTGTTATTGGTTGACTTCCTGATGATAGCCATTCTTTCTGGGGTGAGGTGGAATTTCAGTGTTGTTTTAATTTGCCTTTTTGGAATAACCAACGATGTTGAACATTTTTTCATGTATTTATTTGCTATCTATATTTCTTCATCCAAGAAGTGTATATTTATCTTAGATGCCCATTTTTGGGTTGGGTCTTTGAATTTGGGAGGTCTCAGTTTTTTCAATTCTTTATATATTCTAGATTGAATCCCTTTGTCCTAGCTACAGTTGTCTATAACTTTTTCCTACTCTGTGGGTTTTCATTCTGTTGGTGATTTCTTTTGAGATGCAAAAACTTTTTAATAAGATGAGATCCAAGTTTTAAATTCTGTGACATACTTCCCGTGCAGTTTGGTTTTTGTTCATGAACTCTGTGCCTACCCCTATGTCTTCAAGATTTCTACCTTTCTCTTTCAGTAGATTTAGTGTTTCTGTTTAAATATTTGGATCTTTGATCCATTTTGACTTCAGTTTAGTGCATGATGATAGACATGGATCTAGTTTTAACCTTCGATATGCGGAAAGTCAGTTTTTCCAGTATCATAATAGGCTTTCTTCCAGTGAATGTGCTTTGCCCCTTTGTCAAATATAAGGCAACTGAGTGTGTTTGTAATTGGGTCTGCATCTTCTAATCTGTTCCACTGATCATCAGGTCTGTTTTTTGTCTGTACCATGCTGATTTTATCACAGTAGCTTTGTAGTATAATTTTGAGTCAGGGATTGTGATGCCTCCTGCCTTGCCTTTGTTGCCCAGGATTGCCTTTGCTATTCTAAGTCTCTTCTGGTTCCAGATGAATTTTAGGAATGTTTTCTCTAGATCTGTGAGGTGTGCTAAATGTATTTTGATTGAAATTGCAATAAATCTGTAGAACAGTTTTGGGAGTATGGCCGTTTTCACTATGTTCGTTCTTCTTATCCATCAAAAGGGATATCTTTCCATTTTCTGATATTCTCTTTGATCTCTTCTTTTTAGAGTGCTATAATTTTCAATGTATAAATGATGAATGTATTTCATCAGATTGATTGCTAAGTATTTCATTTTTTGGATGCTATTGTGAAGGGTGTGATTTCCCTAATTTCTCTCTCAGTGAGCTTGTTGTTTGTGTACAGGAATCCTACTGATTTTTGAGTGTTGATTTTGTATCCAGCTACACTACTGAACTTGTTTATTAATTCTAGAAGTCTTTTGGTGGAGTGTTTGGGGTCTCCTGTATGGAGTATCATGTCCTTTTATATCTCTCTCTTGTCTAACTGTTCTGGCTAATGTTTCCAGAACCACGCTGACTAGGAGTGATGATAGTGAATACCTTCTCTTGTTCCTGATTTAGAGTAAAAACTTTTAGTTTTTGTCCATTTTAGTATGATGTTGGCCATTGATTTGTCATAGATGACTTCTATCAGATTGAGATAAAGACCATCTACTCCAACTTTCTGTACGTTTTTATCATGAATGAGAGTTGGACTTTGTCAAAAGTTTTTTCTACATCTATTGAGATGACCATGTGATTTTTGTCTTTGACTCTGTTGATATGATGCATTGCATTTACTGATTTGCACATGTTGAACCATTCTTGGAATGAATCCCATTTGGTTATGGTGTGCAATCTGCTTGATAATTCATTGAATTCTGTTTGTTAGTATACTATTTTTGCATCTATATTCTTTAGGGAGATTGAGCTGTAGTTCTCTTCTTTTGGTTGAATCTTTCTCTGGTTTTGGTATCAGGGTAATACTTGCCTCCAGGAATGAGTTAGGGACAATTGCTTCCCTTTCAATTTCATTAAAGAGTTTGAGGAGTATTGGCATTAAATCTTCTCTAAATTTCTTATAGAATTCAGCCATGAATCCATCAGGACCTGGGCTTTTCTTTCTTGGTATGTTTTTTATTTTTTTATTTTTTCAATTTTTTCTTATTTTAAAGATAGTAAAATCCAACAAAACATAACAGAACGAAGTCAATCAAAACAAAGCAGTAGAACTGATACAGAACTTCAGAGAAAGACACTGAAAACAATGGCTACTATGGTTTATCTTGTTGTTTTCAGAATAGTTGACCATTCCATCAGGTATAGTAAAATCAAACCAAAATCAAAACACAATAAAACCGATAAAAACAGAATATGAAACAAAGCAAAAAAAAAAAAAAAAAAAAAAAAAAAAAAAAAAAAAAAAAAAAAAAAAAAAAAGAAAGAAAGAAAGAAAGAAAGAAAGAAAGAAAGAAAAACTAATCATAATAGAGCAAAACAGTGAGAACAATATTGGGCCTCAAAGACAACACAGAAGAAAATTCCCCATATTTGCCACATTGCATACTGTCATCTTCCCAAGAGAAGCTCAGACTGCCGGCCCCAGACCTGCAAAATCAACCAAACAGTACAAGCATTTAGTTACTTTATGTACCTTAGTTGCTATCAAGTTAGCTGGTCCTTGGAACCAGCAGGCCACTTACCGAGGGGTGGGGGAGATGTCCTTGATTCTTAGCCCACGTGCCAGTAGGCTTACAGGAGACACATATCTTTCTCTTCCTGGAGTCCACACCTGTCGCGCCACTCACCAGGAAGGCAGGCTAATTGTCTTCTGATTGGAGTCTCTCTGACCCAAAGTGGCAGATTCTCGAGAGGCACATCTTTCTCTCCCTGGAGTCTGTGCCAGTCATGCAGTCACCAGGAAGGCAGGTTAGTTGTCTTCTGGTTGCAGCCTCTCTGATCCAATGTGGCAGGTTCTCGAGAGGCACAACTTTCTCCTTTTGGTATATTTTTAATTACCTTTTCAATTTCATTAACTGATATTGGGTTATTCAAAATTTTTGTATGTTCTTGATTCAACTTTGGTAATTCATACATTTCTAAGACTCCATCCATTTCTTCTGTCTTTTATAACTTATGCCTTACTTATCTGCATGTTAGGCTCTTCTTCCATGTTTGGGAAATTTTCTGTTATTACTTCTGCAATTGATTTTTTTTATGTTGTTTGAGTTGGTTCCTGCTTTGTTTCATTGACACCAATTATTTCATATTTTTTTTCACATTGTCTTGTAGCTGTTTAATTGCTGTTTCCTGATCTTTTGTTATTTTCAAGAGATCTTTCCATTCATGTTCTCTAGCCACAATCCTGTCTTCAAGGTCTGAAATTCTGTCTTCAGTTTCATTCGAGAGATTTTGACAGGTTTAAATGAAATTTTTGTCTTCACAGATATTTGTTTGAATCCATTTCATGCATTCTATCTCTTTCCTATATATATCATTCACAATTTCCATCCTCCTCCTATCATCATCTAGTTTCTTATCAATCTAGATTTGCTGATTGTTTCCTTTAAAAATGTTGACATTTCTTTTTTTACCTGAGAAATTATTTCTGATCTGATTTCCTCCTTAGCCTCATAGATTTGTTTCTTTACTCTGGTTGCTATCATTTCAGAAACTTCAGGTGTGTGTCTCCCTTTTATTCTATGTTGATGTCTCCTAGACTTTTTTGTATGGACTGGAGGTCTGAGATTGCGTTTTGCTCCTTTGTCTTGTCATTTTTTATTTCAAAAAAAATTTATGTTGTCTTCTGATGATTGTAGTGAGTTTTGTGATAGGTAGCTATATCACTTGTACCAAGGCCTCTCTAAGAAAAGTCTGTTCTTCAGCGATGTCTTCTGTCAAGTTCTGGATTCTTCCCAAGCTGGTTGCTGGTCCCGAAAAGGCCTCAGTCACCTGTTGGCTTGTGTTGTCATTGTTACTTCAGAGTTTTCACACCACCAGTCTCCCCTGTCCATCCAGCATGACTTAGTTGGGACTGTGTCAACTGCTGTGTCACTGGCATTCCTTCTACTCTCTGGGCCTTTCCAAGTGGTTCACCTCACTCCTGGCAGCAGCAAGGCGTGGGGCCACCTGCCTCTGGCACCATTCGCCTGGGTTCCCACGATGGCAGAGCAGTGGTGGGAGTCTGTTCTTTCATTTATTTAGCGCTTCTTGATTTTTCCATTAGTGCTCTTTAGTTTTCAGCACATAAATTCTACATGCATTGTTACTTATACCTAAAAACTTTTTTTCCAGTGATTTTTTTTTTTTTTTTTTGCGGCACCGGGAATCGAACTCACAACCTTGCGCCTGACAGACAGGTGCTTAAGTCACTGAGCCAAACTCCCGGCCCTGGTTTTTTGAGGCAGGTTCGCACTGTGTAGCTCAGGCCTGCCTTGTGCTCGCGTTGTAGCCCAAGCCGGCCTCGAACTCACAACGCTCCGCTTACCTCAGCCTCCCAAGTGCTGGGATTAAAGGCGTGAGCCACCATGCCCAGCTAAAAATGATTTTGTTCATAATTTATTTATTTTTTATTTTTTATTTTTTTTGTGGCACCGGGGATTGAACTCACAACCTTGCACCTGCCAGGGCAGGTGCTTAAGCCACTGAGCCAAACTCCCGGCCCTTCCAGTGATTAAAAGTCACATTTTACTTTCAAATTATGGTGTCAACATTTTTGTTGCTATTATATTTTAAAAACCATTGATTGTTGCACGCTGATCTTAAATCATACAATGTTGCTGAACTCCCATTAGTTCCAAGAGGATTTCTAGAAAACCCTTTTGGATTGTCCATATAGATAGCCATGTCACTTGCAAACAGGAATGGTTCTATTTCTTCCTCTAGAACTGATATGTCTTTTCTTTATTTTCATTTCTTTCAGTGTCCGGAGTTTTCTGTACTGCACTGAGGAAGAGTGAGGGTGACCATCCTTGCCATGCTCCCAATTTTAGGAAAGAGAAGTTAGCTTTTCACCATAAAAATTCATGATGTTAATTCATCTTTAAATATTTAATAGAATACTCCAGTGAAATTTCAGAATTTTCTGCATTGTAAATTCAGTTTATTTAATCACCACTAGGACTGCTGAGATGATCTATTTCATACTGGTTCAGTCTTGGTAGCTTTAGGTTTTCAAGGAATTGATCCACTTCTAATATCCAAATGTTTCTCCAAGTACTCAAATTTACAATTACTCAAGTAATTTTGAGTATTAGGAGTATTTTTTTTAAAGGTTGCAAGATTTATAATGGTACTCATGGTTTCATTCTGATGTTAGTGAAATCTTTTGCTGAAGATTTATCCATTTTGTTGAGTTTTTCTTTACTTCTTGAAGAAACATTTTACTTGTATTATTTTTCTCTGTTGTTTGCCTATTTTCAGTTTCATTGATTTTGTTTCAATTTCTTGAGGTGGGAACTTCAATTTATGGTATGTGAATTTGCCTCCTTTTTAACAGAAGCGTTTCTTACCGCAGATTTCTCTCAGCACTCTTTAAGCTGTATTTTACATGGTTTGATATGTTGCACTTTCATTTTCAATCATAATTCAGCTGTGCCCATTTTTGTTTCCTTTAAGACTTCCTGTTTCGTTCATGGATTACTTAGAAACATGTTTGATTTTCACAGGTTTAGAGATTTTCCCTTTTGCCTGATAATGATTTCTAATTTGAGATTCCAGTATGATCTAAAAATACGCTGTATGATTTCAGTTCTTTTGATATTGGCTTTGATCCAGGATGTGGCCTATCTTGATGAAGGTTTATGGATACTTGAAAAAAATATGCACCCTGCTGTCATTGGGCAGAACGTTCTATATATTCCTCTAGCCCCTGCTGGCACATTCTGTAGTCATGATCTCTTATATCTTTGCTAACTTTATCTCTAATAGTTCTTTTACTTGGGGCATGGTATTGAAGCCCCCAACCATACTGTGGATTTGTTATTTCTCTTTTCAGCTGGATCAGTGTTTGTTTCACACATTTTAGATCAGTTGTCTTTTGCATAAACATTTAGGGTAATTTACCTTTCTGGCAGATTGATTTATTCTTTTTACTTGCTGTTTTTTTGAACTTTCTATTAGTATACGACATTTTTATTCAATCTTCATCCCTTTCCCCTCCATCTCTGGGTCCCCTTCACATTTGCAAAAGGTCTGGCTACCTCGTTCCTATTGTGTATTATTTTGTTCCTCATTTACGTTTTGGTTTCTCATATAAAAGAAACCATGTAATATTTAAGCTCGTCTGTCTGATTCATTTTGCTTAACATTATGACCTCCGAGTGCATCCATTTCCCTACAAATGAAAGTCTCTCTTTGTCTTTTGCCTTTTGCACTAAAGCTCATATTAATGGACCTTAATATAATCACATATCCTTTTCCCCATAATTGTTCTTGAACTACATCTTTCTTCATTCTTTTCTGTTCAGCTGGGTCTGTGTCATTTCATTTGGACTGAGTTACAGATAAACAACACAGAATGGCTCTTGCTGGCATCCGCCCTGCCAGTCTCTGCCTTCTCATTTAGTTGACCCAAACAGCAGGGTTTGCTGTGGCTCTTTGCAGTGGAATGCAGAATATCCACCCACCTCCACCCCCGAAGAGGCCACCGGTGGGTTCTCAGGAAATGCCACGGCTACCTCATGCTGATTAGAGTTGCTTGTAACCCACCTCAGAAATGCAACATAACACCCTCCATCTGCTCTGCATTTGGAACTGCAAGTTTGAAATGTTAGGATATTGGCTTTCCCTCCAAGCCCCCATCCTGACCCCTGCAAGCCAACCCCTCAGGAAGACTTTCCCCAGCAGAACCATCTGGAATTCACCTTTTCCTCTTTATTTTCTCAGGAAATTGGACCTGGACTATATCAGCTCAGTTTCTTCCTGAAATTCACTTTATATGATGAGGCTGTGCACAGTTAATCCTTGGCCACTGGCTCACACATACTGTTGACCCAGAGCCAATGTGTGAAGTGGCCCCTGGAGACCAGCAAGGGCACCAAGATGATGGACGCTGAGCCACTTAATCTGCAAGCTCCCTAAAGGTCCCTGATCTAGGCCACCGACCCCATCCAGGTTGCATTGGGCCCAACCCTCCTGCCCTGGAAGTCTTTGAATATTAATTTATCTCACTTGTGTGTATTTTGTTTAATTGAGAATCATCCGTGGGGAGCCTTCCGAGTTCTCACTGCTTTATTTGAAGTTAAGGTTACAGAGGGCAAAAGCAATAAGCAAAGCCCACTGGCAGAATCTGGTACTTTCTACAGTTCCAGACATCCCAGAAACAGGCTCGTCCAGCTGCTGCTGCAACCTGGGGAGGCGGTAGAGGGGATGAGGCTTCATGCTCTTTCTCAATATCCCCCCAGTGCTCTGTGACAGAATCAGGTTGAGAAGCTATTTTGTGAGTTTCTGCTTTATCTTAGTGTTGGCTGTGCGTGTGTGCGTGTGCATTGCGTGTGGTGTTGAGGGATCCAACCCAGGACTTTGCACACGCTAGGCCAGCACTCTCCCACTGAGCTAAACCCCACCCCTTACCTACTGGGTTTCTGAAAAACAGCCAGCGTCACTGTCCATCCAAGGACACTGGTGTCTTCTTCCCCTCTGGGATCCCTGGACTGAGGTTGCTGCCCCAGGGCCTCCAGCCTGGCACCTCCTGGTGTGGGCTACAGTGGGGATGAGAAGGAGTCAGGATGCCAGGGCAGGTGTCTACCCCCAGTTGCTGCACTGGTTTTCTGTTTCAGTTTTTGGGATTTTGTTTTGTTTTGTTTTTGTAGTCCTAGGAATAGAACCCAGGCTCTTCACACCAAGCTACATCCCTAGCCTTGTTTATTATGAGATGAGGTCTTTCCAAGATGCCCAGACTGGCCTGAATTTGCCATCCTCCTGCCTCAGCCTCCCAGCGTGCTGGGATTACTGGCTCACATCACCATTCCTGCTCTATTTTCTTTCTGCTACCCAAATGTCTGCCTTGGAGCTCATCCACATTGTCCGCAGACAAGATCCCTGCACCACCAAAATGGCAGACATGTGAAAACAGCATAACTGGACAGAGTGATCAGTGTAAGACAGATGCCGGAGGTGAGATCCCTGGGGACCCCCTCCCCCACCCCACGCACCTAGGCCAAGAGCCCAGCTGCCTGTGTGTTAAGGCAGGAACAGGAAGTCACTCTGCTCTTGAAGGGGAAAGAGGAAAAGTGAACCTATTAAGAATGCAATCATCTTAAGTCATTTTTCTTACTCTGGCAGATCCATGCTGACTCATTCAATGTGCTCGTTCTAAAAATATCTTTCCTTTTTCAGGACAAGGCCCATGCTATGAATGAATCAGGTGGCCTCAGCTATGACCCATGTGGACCTACTCCATGCACCCTAGAATGTCCACAGCCCCTGAAGCAGGTAAAGAACCTGGATGGGAGCCAGTAGCATTGAGCAGGGGAAAGGCTTTGATTCTGGCATCACCCAGCAGATGGAATCTGTTACAGTGTATTCGGATGCCCCCGCACCAAGTCTCATGTAATCATGGACACAGCTGATACTGGCGTTCGTGACTGGTTTGTTGTCTGGCGCTGGGATTGGTGGTGTGAGTGCTGCACCTGCTCAGGGGTGGAGCCGACATACAGTGTAAGGGCGGGAAGATGGCGTGTCTTCTCTCCCTCTTGCCCGGTTTTCACTTTTGCTGTTTGCAGCTGCCATGAATGACTGGCTCTCAGCCACACCACCCTGCCTTGGAGCCAGCTGAGTACGGACTGAAACCCCCAAGAGCTGCAAGAAATAAACCTTTCCTTCCTTCATCTTGGGCATTAGGTATTTTATCTCAACAACAAGAAAAAAGTAAGACAGAATGCTACTAATATGCTGTGCACAGCTAGTAGCCCAGCTACCCCCGACCAGGACCCAGAGCGACATCTCGTGCTTGAGAAAATCATTCCAACAGACACAGACACCAGGCCTGTGTGTCTTCCTGCTGCAGTCCAAAACCTCCAAATGGGGTGTTCACAGTCATGCTTACCCCCAGGACATCTAATCTCAAAGATAATACGGCATTTAAACAACTTATTAAAGTCGTACATCCTGTTCTCAACAAATGGTGCTTTAAATATAAATGTGGTAGACCTACTGCTAATGACGAAACAGAGAAATGGGATTTCTCAACCACTGCTGGTATGTGCAAACTGGTAAGTCACTTGGACAACAGCACAACATCTCTTAAAAGCCAAAACATACGCTTACCATACAACCAGCAATCAGACCCCTGGGCACCAGCAGTTGGAAATCCACAAGCAAAAAAGGAAGCATTGACCTAAAAACCTCACACCTTTTACAAAGTCAGCTCAAAATGGGCTAGACTTAAATGTAAAACATAAAGCTATAAAACTTTTAGAAGAAACAGGAAAAAATCAGGACCTGGGGGTGGTGACGAGGCATAACACCAAAAACAATCCATTCATGAAAAAATTAATTAGTTCATTTCAATAATATTAAAGAATTTAGTCTGTGAAAACCCAGAGTATAAAAGATGAAAAGATGAACTACAGCCTGAGATAAATAATTCCAAACCATGTGTCTGACAAAGAAATGATACATAGATTATGGAAGTCCCAGAACTCGACAGTTCAAAAAGGAAAGTACAGTGAGCCAATTAGAACATGAGCAAGCGTTATGAATAGGTACTTCACCGAGTTGGACACAAGCAGTCAATAAGCACATTCGTGAAAAGATGTTCAGCATCATTAGTTATCCAGGAAACACAAATTTAAAACAGTGAAGAGGTACCACACCTACTTATTAAAACCATTAAAAAATAAAGCCAGTGACAATGTAAAGCAACCAGATTTTACACGCTAGTGCGCGTGTAAACTGGTACGGCCACCTGGACAAGTGTTCCTTAAAAACCCGGATACACTTACTATACGACCAGAATCAGATTCCTTAACACTGATCCCAGGGAAATAAAAATTAATCTTTCCACCAAAACCTCTGTACGAACGTTCTCAGCAGCTCTTTTTTGTGACAGTTGAAGCCTGGACACAACCTCCACGAATGACTAACTATAGAACAGCGGTACATCTGTCCCCGGGAATGCCACTCAGTGGTAAGGGGGATGGAACAGCCATGCATAGCTTGCTTGTGAAGGAATTGTGCTGGGGAAAAAACGCCAGTCTCAAAAGGCCACATACCGTATCATTCCATTTATGAAACATGATCAAAGTAATGCGATTATAGAAAAAGAAAGCTAATTTGTGGTGTCGGGTTTTATGGTTCTGAGCACCACGGTGAATCAGGAATGGGCTGATGATAAACGAACGGCTGAGGGAGATCTTTGTGGGGAAGGCAGCACCCTGTGCCGACACGCTGGGGGGTCCCTGCAGGAAGCCACACGGGTGACCCAGTGACGTGAGGCCACACACACGCTGCTCCACTGCCACTGAAGCAAACCAAGTCGTTGGACCTCACTGTCTTCTGAGGCAGAAAGAAAGCACTGGCACCGCGGAACCATAGGCCCCTTCCAGCTGGAAAAGTCCTCAGGCGTGGGAGTGCCGTCCAGCCACGAAGCCTCCTGGAGCCAGCACCTTCGAGGGCCGTGTCCCACCACCTGCCCGGGCCAGGCTCTAGGCCGGCTTCTTACTAGAAGTCCAGGGCTTTATCAGTATGAACAACTCTCCACAGCTCTGAGCCGTCCTGGGTAGGGGGTGAGTTCCTCAACCCTACACGGCAGACGCAGGCCTGAGGCTCCCGAGAATACGATACAGCAAGGAGATGAAACGGCGGGGAATTGTGGGGTTTTCTATGTGGCACCCCAGAGTCAGATGAGCACAGGGCACTGGTGCTGCCCGGTGTCTGCTCTGTCTGGCACTGAGCCAGTGAGACACTATGCGTGTGTGTGTGTGTGTGTACCCCACAATTCTTCTGCAGGCTACCAGGAAATATTGACCACACCAGCTTGCACACACAGACCTAGTGTTTAGACCCAGGGGTGACACGCTAAGCTAGAGCTCGGGCTGTCCACCCACGAGGCCCATGCCCAGCCTGTCTCTAGACATATGCACCTTTCCATGACATGCAAGGTGACAGACTGCAGGTGTGACTTCCGGGCTGGATGGCAGGGTCCCATTCAGATGTCTGGGCCTTGCTGGCAGCCTGTGCCATCTCACTGAGACTCAGCCTCCACAGAAGGGGCTGGAGAGACACACGCCGGTTCTCTTTTGTCACAAGTGTCCATTCCCAGGAAAGAAGGAAGGGGAAAAGGAAAAAGACACAAATTTGTATATATGTATATGTAAGATAGCTAAAATGACTATACTACTAAATGTACTAGTTATTGAAAAAGAACAGTTAGTACTCATATGATTGAATCAATTTTACATGTCTGTATCTGTTAATCTAAACAACCCTACTGAAGGTAACAATATGCAAGATTGCAACCATTGTCAAATTCCTATCATTTTGTTTTATAAACCTATAATGTTACTGTTGTGGAGTTATTGTTGTCGTTTGCTGGTCTTTTTTGCTTTTTGTTTTTCTTTTCTGCGTTTTTCTCTTAAATTAAAAAAAAAAGTGTCCGTTCCCAGGCATCTCCAAGATTCCTTCTTCATTTTTCAATCTCCGTCCCTGCGTGGGAATATTTCAACAAAGCGTGCAGAGAAAGACTGACCTGCAATTATGGAAACCAAGAATGGAAGTGTTTCTGTTAATATTGGTCACAGATAAGCCACCTACTCTTGGAGAGGAGCATTGCTGGCAAAGGACGAGGTGGGCTGGCCGAGTCTTCCCACGCGAGCCCCCAGGGCCCCGCGCCCCCGCTGCAGGAGGCTGACTGTGGCGAGCAGCCCCCGGTCCCCGTGCGCCTCCAGAAGCCCGCAGAGCTTGCGTCTCTTGGCCCAGTTCTTGGGCTCACTGACGCCTCCATCCAGCCTTATTCCCTCTCAGCATCACAGCTCCCGGGGCTGTGCTCTCCTCACAGACCAGCCGTTCAGGGGAGCGTTTCTGGAGGGGAAGGGTGAATCCGGAAGCAGCTGTGTGAAGAGCCCGGGGCTGAGTCCCCGGGGTCCCACGTTCAGCCATCTGTGTCTCCTCTTAGGGCTAATCTCTCCGGTTCTCAGAGAAGCAGGCCATTAACTCAGACAGCTGGGGAATGTTGGAAACCATCTTTTTTTTTTTTTCCTCCAACCATTCTTATTACGCAGTGTTTATGTTTTAGGATCCGGGAGACTGTCGAACGATGACCTTTCACAAGCCATCCAAGCCCAGAGCCGTGGGTGCTGGCAACGGATGGAAGCCTCGATCTTCCGGCCCGGGCCCCAGTCAGGGGCCACGCAGAGCTGGCTTACAGCAGGGGTACAGTGCTGGGCTGGATTTAGGTATTCCCGTATGCAGTTTGATTTTAAAGCAGTGCCTGGCAGAGGAGAATTATTTTCTCCACTCAAAGTGAAATTTCTCCTGCGGTGTGGGGCAGAATCTGTGTCTCTAGAAGAGGTTAATTTAAGGGAAGTGTGAACCGCAATGCGCTCCAACCTCAGGTGTCTGTTTCCGTGTGCCTAAA
>RJWM01019869.1:0-38175 GCA_004363535.1 Dasyprocta punctata | reverse complement strand
TTTTCACATAGCTCTTTCTGTATTGTCAGTGCAACTATTCACTGATCACCATAAACCTTTTAAAATGTAACATTAGCTACCCTTCTAAATGTGTACTGAAATATAAGTTCTGTGTTGGCCAGATATAAGTAGTTCACTACCCAGAAGGTCTTTAAAATTCATTCATTATACTTTTAATCACTATCAAGAGCAATCTGCTCTCACGAGTAACTAACCACCAAGAGGCTTACCAAACAACTTACCTAACTGCAGGAACGACACTGCAGCCTGTGTTTCATAGTACTAATGAGTGTCCCTTCAAAAAGTACAAGTTAAATGGTGTACAGTTTAAGTAAAACTTTATTTTAAACTCATTTTATAATTTGTTTTCACTGACTTTTTGCCCATTAACTATAGTCACACCATGTTGATACCTGACTTCTTTGGATTTGGTACTTTA
Source organism: Dasyprocta punctata (assembly GCA_004363535.1). Lineage (NCBI taxonomy): Eukaryota > Metazoa > Chordata > Mammalia > Rodentia > Dasyproctidae > Dasyprocta > Dasyprocta punctata. The sequence goes on along the minus strand of RJWM01019869.1, from coordinate 37,736 downwards.
TACATTTTTGGATTTGTTTCTGTGGAGCTGGGGATCAAACTCAGAGCTTTGTTGTCCCAGTACTCATCCTCTGGTACTCCGTGTGCAAGCTAGCACATGTTGGTGTCGATCGCCTTGTGCTTTGTTACCATCTCCATCTAAAACACCTAGATTGGTACTCATTGTTTTTTTGGTACTTATTGTGCCACTGACAACCAAGTAAGGACAATCACCAAGGTATACCGTACTTATAAAACTGATTCGGAAACTGCTGAGAAATAGATGTCAAGTCAATTATCAGATCCTGTCAAAATACGTAATGTCACTTATGAGTAGGTAAGAGGTGGCCTGTTTTCTTTGCCTTTATTCTCCACGTGATGTGCAAAGCCCCAGGCCTCCTGCAAAGCAGCCCCCTGCTGTGTGGCACCAATTTGTGCTCTATCAGCAAAGTCTCTGGTAGGAAACAAAGAAGAGCCTTTTGAAGTTCTTCTTCCAGAAAAACAAATCCTAAACACACAAGGAAATATAAAGCAGTAGGAAGAAAAGTCTCTGAGGGCTACTCCTACACTGTAATCATTAAAGTTACTAATATTGAGTAGGCTTGCTTTTCTCCCTATTATCAGAACTGTAAAACTCACTTTAATAATCTTTCCACAGTCTTTCTCAACCAGTTTCTGCCAGAGGATTGATACTTATCACCTAAAGTGTCCCCGCTGGCAATGACTCAGCTATGCATCTACAAGGCTATCACTTATGGACCACCATTAGGAGGACTGAGATAAGTCCTTCCAATTGCTTTCCCTGTTTTCTCATTTAGATGAAGAACCTAATTAAGGAGAGTTGTTAGTATTTTAACTACTATATTTCTTTAAGAAAACAGCTAACATAAACCACTATCTCTAGCCATACAAATACCCACATTGTAAGAATAAAAACATATCTGGGTTTTATAGATAGTAGAAATTAATATAGATACATACCTAGGTCAAATGTTTAATAACTCTGATAGTCAAAAGCTTGCTCTTTATTTCTAAGTAGAGACTAGATCATCAGAATTCAAACTCTGTTAAATCATTTGGCTGGATACACAGTAATCTTTGGTGGTAGATGGCATTACTGTCCCCAGCTCCTGTCTTCCTTTCAAAGAAAGGATTTAAAGGATTATATATTCCTGTCCGCTGCTGAGGTCCTGAAGGAATTTTTTTTTTATTTTTTTATTTTTTTTGGTGGCAAGGATCTACTTATTTGTTCCACTGACATCACATTCAGCCAGAGAAATACAACTGAAAAGCTGGGATGCCAGCTCCCAGAGGAAGCTGCCAGTGCTACTGTCCAGCTCTTCCAGAAGTCTCGCTCTTTTCCCTCAGTCATGAGCACTGTGCATTCAGAAGGGGCTGCCCCTCACCCCAGACCTCAGAGGGAGAAGTCATGGACCAAGTCTTTTAGGCAAGATTAACTTCAGTATTTTGTTGTGCTGTTCTTATTTTAAGAAGGTAGTTGCTAAAATCACTCAGTTATAATTTGGACTTGAAAACAAATAGTTTTTATACTCTGATTTCTCTTCAGATTGTATAAATCTTCTGCCTTTTAAAACAAACACTTTAGCCTCTTAAATCTATCTCCTTTTGTAAAAGGTAAGGCATGAAATCTAAACATATGTACAAACTCTAAAACTTAGTTAAAATCAACAGGTAGTATGACTAAACTGCATGAAACTGTAGGAAAAAAAAAACTGCTACAAAATGCTTGACTGTGAATTTTGCTGTAACAATAAGCAATAAAGCATCATTTTTGCTAAACCAGAACTGTGCAATTTTCAATGGCTACCACAAAGGGCTCCGAGACTAACAGCAGTGATCTCCCTAATGTCACAGCAGAGAGTGATGCACCAAGCAGGCAGCTCTGCAGGGGTGATTCCACCTAGACCTCCAGTAACAGATACCACTGTTAAGAGCACTGTCAGCTCACACAGGGACAGTTACATGTTTTGTTTCTCGTTCACATTAAATTCAGTTTCTTTGTATGCTTTGAGCGTAAATGGTAATGTGTTTTCATGTATTCTTAACTGAAAGGAAAACTGCTTTTCTACATGAAAGGTCAAAGGTGATGGTAGGCACACACACACAAAGAGTGTTTTATAACCACAGTAAGAGCAAACAGAAAAAGGATGTTAAACTCATCCGAACTTCAAAAGAAAGTTTGAAATGGATTACAAGGAAATTAGTCACTGATCTTCTGAAGATGAAACGATGCTATAGGTAGGTCCAACTATTTTCATATTCAATCAGCAGCTGTCACTCCACACTGAAATTCAAATGCACAATCCAAACAAAAATAGGTATTTTGCCCACCATTTATACATGTAATTTTAATAGGAAAAGTATCATACTTTCAAATTTAAAGCCCTCATCTTGAGTTTACATTGCAAATTACTTTCATCGTTAGTTTACAAAGGGGAATTTACAAAAGTGGTTCAGACATTTTTATTTTTAAGACTCCGAAATAAAAGACAAAGAATAAATAGGAAAAATGATGGTCAGAAAGGAGAAAAAGAGGACAAGCGTCCAAATATTCAATTGGGTAAAACCTGAGTTTTTAAAATACAGAACTGTATATCTTGGAAAGACCAAACTCCTAAAAAAGAAAACATTTACCATATTATAAAATACGTTACATAGTACATCCTTATTTTAATAAGATCTAGTTTCATCTTTTAAAATTAATGAAAAGCAGTTTAAAAAGATAAATAAATTTAAATATAGGTTCTAAATTGAACATCTACTTTTAAATAGATATTTCTTTATACCTGTGCAAATTCTCAACTCCCTTCAGGTAAAGTACTACGGCAAGATTTCTCAAAACCTGTGTCCACAACGCATGTTCCCTCCCATACACAGATCTAAAAGTTTTGTTCTGCCAGGGCTCGGATGACCTGTTTACAAAATTCCCCAACCTACTTAATAGGAGTTAAGTTCCCTTCTTTGAAAAGGTCCATTTACTTACTACATTTCACCTCACCCACATCCTTTTTTCAGAAGGGTCTGTGGGAATTCGCTGCTTGACACCTTCACAGTTCCTATAGGGTTCCCGCTGTTAGGTTCTGTGATAATGCCCCTGATTACTAACTATAAAACTCCCATTCACACAGGATGGTGCATATGCATTTCTTACATGCAGACTCCCTAAGATACTGTGTCACTGAGTACAGTATCAGTTTTCTTGTTTCAGAGGCTGAAGTTTATATTTTAAAAAAAGACCAATTTCTCTATATTAGGTAGAAAATATGATTTACAAAACATGGCCATTAATTTTAAAGCTTCAAAAAAATGTCTTTGAAAAGACAGAAAAGCTGTGTGTAATGACACACACCTATAATTGCAGCTCCTCAGTCAGCTGAGACAGGAGGACAGCAAGAGTGCTTGGCTAGTACACAGGAGGCTCTGGGTTCAATTCCCAGCGCTGCAGTAAAAAAAAAGAAAAAAAAATTCCAATATGTAAGAAATCATCTATCTGAAATTTTACAACCTGTTCAGACAATTACTAAATTAATTTTACCCCTGATTCAAAAATAAAGGTGACTTGTGAAAAATATCATCCAAGCCTTTAAAATGTCTTTGATAATTCTCTATAGATAAGAGGGTTCAACTGAAATGCTAAGTTCTAGGTCACTGGACATCTCAAATATGAAGTAGTAACTGTTAAAGAAATATTTCATTATTCTTAAGAGTCCTGAAAGTAAACTGCTCACTTCAAAAGGAAGACCAAAACAGTTGAGGTTATCTCACCAAAGCAATATAATTTTCTTATCTAGTCTCACACTATGAAATGTTAAATATAATACAGCAGATAGTTTAACAAGGCTTATTTATAAATACTTAAATACTATATATTAATACTTAAAGCTGTTCCACTGAATAATGTGGGTGTTTTAGTTGATCAGATGAAATAAAAAAGCTAGTTTTTCCCTATTGCCTTCCATAAAAGATGATTTATACTATGTGCTTTTCTTGATTCATAAGCTTAAGAGATTGTCTTAGTCATTTTCTGTTGCTGTAACAAAATGCCTGAGGCTGAGAACTCTGTGAAAAAAAAAAGTTTATTTGGCTCATAGTTTTGGAGATTCAAAGTCCAAGTTTAGGAGCTCCTATCTGTTTGGCTTCTGGTGAGGGTCGCCTTGTCTGTACCACGAGATGGTGGATGAGTTGAAAGGGAAACAGATTTATGCAGATGTAATCAAACAGGTAATATGGCCTTACTTCATGACAACTCACTCTTATGAGAGCAAATGAGGGCCTGGTGAAGATTACATTCATCTCTTGCAAGAGTAAAGCCCCCAGAGAACTAATGACTTCTAGCCAGGCCCTACCTCTTAAAGGTTATACTACTTGTCTACAGTGCCACACTAGGACTCTACTTCTAACTCATGGAACTCTGGGGAACCAATATACCCACACTAAGTATATCATAGACCTACAAAATTCTTTGCTGTTGTTAATTTTATTGGTACATTTTAGATAAACAATGATCATGTTTATTATGGGGAATTTGTACCTGTATATAATATATCTTGATTCTTTTTTTCTCAATCTCAATCCCTCCTTTCAACCCCTTATTTACAAGAGCTTTGTTTCTACTTTTTCCTTTTTATTCTTTTTTCTTTTCCCTTCTTTCTTTTCCTCTTCCTCTGTCTCTTGTTCCCCTTGCCATTTGAACATTTTTTTCCCAATTCCAAATACCTATTGTTTATTTTGGTCCTAACTTACACTTTCAGTTTCTCACATCAGGAAAATAATGTGGTATGTAAACATGTGTGTCCAATTTATTTCACTTAAGAGTACAGTCTCAAAGTGTATCCATTTACCTAGAAATATCTTAAATTTATCCTTCTTTGTGGCCAAGTAGTACTCCATTATGTAAAAAAGCACATCTTCTTTATCCATTTATCTTTTGATGGGCATTTGAACTGTTTCCAAGACTTAGCTATCACAAACTGTGCTGCTATAAACAGGGGTTTGCTATAAACATGGGTATGATCTTTTAATTCTTTCAGGAAGATACCAAGAAGGGGAATAGTTGGGTCAAACAGAACTTCTAGCACTAACTTCCAAGGAGCCTCCACACTGATTTCTACAGTGGTTACACCAGTTTACACTCTCAGCAATAGTGGAGAATAAATACAATTAACTATATCAACAGAACCAAAGACAAAAACCACATGGTCATCTCAGTAGACACAGAAAAAGTATTTGACAAGGTCCAATACACATTCATGGTAAAAACGCTACATAAAATTGGAATACAGGGCTTTTATCTCAATCTGATAAAAACCATTTATGACAAACCAATAGCCAACATCATGCTAAATGGTCAAAAACAGAAAACGTTCACTCTAAAATCAGAACAAGACAAGAATATCCACAATCACCACTCCTAATCAATACATTCTGGAAACATTAGGTGGACCAATTAGACATGAGAAAGAAAGAAAAAGAACAATGAGAGCAAAGGAAGAAATTAAATTACTTGTGGATGACATGACACTCTACATAGAAGATCCCAAAAATCCCACCAAAGGACTTACAGATTTAATAATCAAATGCAGTCATGTAACTGGATACAAAGTCAGCAATCAAAAATCAACAGCATTGCTATACACAAATAACACTAACTCCAAAAGAAATTAAGGAAAGCATATTTTTCACAATAACATCTAAAAAATGAAATACTTACAAATCAATTTATAAAAGGAAGTGAAATGTTTTTACATTGAAAACTATAGTACTCTAAAAAAGGAGATTGAAAAGGATATCAGAAGATGGAAAGATACTCCTTGCTCTTGAGTAGGAAGAACTAATATATTGAAAGTAGTCATACTTCCAAAATTGTTGTACAGATTTAATGCAAACCAATCAAAAATACTCACAGAAAGCATACCTCACAGAACTAGAGAAAAGAAACCTAAAATTCACTTGCAACCAGAAGAGACCTAGAATAGCAAAAGCAATTCTGAGCAATAAAGGCAAGGCAGGTGACATCACAACCCCTGACTTGAAATTATACTACACAGCTAATGTACTGGCAATGTACTACAAAGTTAAAAACAGCATGGTACTACCAAAAAACACACCCAAGGACTAATGGAACAGATTAGAAGATACTAAAACAACTCCAAACATGCTCAACTACCTTATCTTTGACAAAGGAGCCAAACACCTTCACTGGAAGAAAGATAGCCTCTTTAATAAATGGTGCTGGAAAAACTAACTTGCCACATGTCGAAGATAAAACCTAGATCCTTATCTCACTAAAATCAAAATGGATCAAAGATCTAAACATTAAAACAAAAACACTAAATGCATTGGAAGATAGAACAGGTAGAACTCTTGAAGACACAGGTGTAGGAAAAGACTTAAGGAGCAAAACCTCCAACTGCACAGGAAATATCACAAAGAATCAATTAATGAGATTTAATCTTATTGCAGAGCTTCTGCACAACAAAAGAAACCATCAACGATGAAGAGACAACCCACAGAGGGGGAAAAAGTTTTGCCAGCTGTTCCTTGGAAAAAGGAATAATATCTAGAATATATAAAGAACTCAAAAAAATCAGACCCCCCCTAATTTAAAGACCCAATCCAAAAATGGGCATCTGAAATGAACAGAATCTTCTCAGATGAAAAAATGGAAATGACAAATAAATACAATAAAAAATGTTCAACATCACTGGTCATTCAAGAGGTGCAAATTAACACAATGCTGAGATTCCATCTTACTCCAGAAAGAATGGCTATAGTCAAGAAATCGTTCAGTAACAAAGGCTGGTGGGGCTGTGGAGACCTATAGAACTCTTACGATCAAAAAGTATTTAGCACTCCTAAAATGGTACCTTCTTTCCCACACCCCTCTCCTTGGCTTACGGTAATAAAATTTGGGTTAAAATCAATTTTCAGTGTTTGGAAAAAATCAATCTGGTGTTCCTGGATGGCTACTGATACATAAGAGAAGGCAAAACATAGAACTTGTAAAGAGAAACTCTGTCCAAGTGGGAAGGATTTGTAAACCTCACTGGGGTGCTATTTGGGCTGTTTGAAAACAGATACCCCAAATGGTGGTCTCTCAATCTTTTTTCTTGGTCTGGCCAATATGCCTAAAGGAAACTCCTCTAGTTTCCTGCTCTGTCCTAATAATTGAGATTCCGCCAACCAACTCACCATGTATCCTGTTCCACTGCCCATAAATGGCATCTTTAGGGCTGCTTCCAGGCTCCTCTCAAACAATCCCTACTACTAAAGAGCTAGGGCATTTCTAATCGCTGAGTCATGGTGCTCAGTCTGTCCTTGTAAGATCAGTAGAACGACTCTGATTGGAAGTCACTGAATCTTAATTTTATCTAGCATTTGTCAATGTCTAGCTTTGTAATACTGACCAAATCAATTTGCCTTTCTCTTTTTTATGTGAAGGGACACAAGTAAAAATCAAACATTTGTAGTATCATTAAGATGAAGCCTGCTAAGTGAAAAATTCAAGTTTGATGATGCAAGATTAAAGTTCTTTTGACATTTTTGAAGATTGTTAAATGGGTTTGCACACATTTACTTTTTCTACTTAAAATAAAAACAACTTATTGACACCAGATCAATAATTTAGGAGAAATGCACCCTGAAAGAAAGCATGGAATTGTTACTTCCACAGAGAAATTCATAGACTGAAATAGTGTAGGTGATATTTTATCAAGTCACCAAAAGAAGCAGGGTATTCTAAGCCACCCTTTCTCACATTACATTTAAGAGGAAATTTTACATTCTAGTGAACTTTCATAATGGTGATAAGCACTAGCATATGTATATAAAAGGCACCACACTAAATTTAATGTAGTCTCAAATATTACCAAATAGTACTCAGTCTGGAAAATTACTTAAGGCTTAATACTAAATTTTGCAGTTTGCATTATTGCCAAATTTCAGCTAAAGAGATTTACTATACCTCTAATTCCTTCTGCGGTTCATGTAGTTAAACAAGATATGTACATGATTATCTGGCTGAAGTAAAAATAATGTTAGTAAGATAATTTAAGATTGTTTACAAATAATGAGATGCTATGATTTCCTCTACTCCTTCGCCTTAGTTACTTAAAGTCTTAATTTTTCCACTATGCACAATAAAACACTGTATCAAACCAACATCACTCTGTTAGAAGGAAAATTATATTTAATGATTTTCCTTTCAAGGTTAATCAGAAAAAATAACAATTTGATCATAGGTTATCTATAAACATAAAACACAATAAATGCCATAAAAATCAGCATCAATCAGAAACTGAGGCTAAATTCTAAATTTAAAGGGATATAAATAAGTACACTACAGAAATTTAATTGGATCTATTTTTAGAGAAAAAAAGCTGAAAAGAGCATCTCTGAAATTATTCAAAAGGTTAATTATTATTACTTAGGTGATGAAACCACTCAATTCTTACGCTTGTATCATAGTTTTCTGTATTTTAAAATTAAGCAAGTCAGGAGTGGTGGTGCATGCCTGGAATTCCGGCACTTGAGAGGCTGAAGCAGGACGACTGCTGAGAGTTCAAAGGCAAATTGGGGTACATAGGGATTTCAAGACCAGCCTGAACTACACAGCAAGAACGTGCCTTAAGCCGGGCGTGGTGGTGCACGCCTTTAATCCCGGCACTCGGGAGGCTGAGGTAGGCAGAGTGTTGTGAGTTGGAGGCCGGCTTGGGCTACAACACGAGCACAAGGCCGACCTGAGCTACATAGTGCAACCCTGCCTCAAAAAACTAGGACTAGGAGTTTGGCTCAGTGGCTTTTATAAAACAATATTAATTAAACTGTTTACTTCCCATACTAAGTTCATTACTTTGATAATACAAGTTAGCATGGGAAAGTAGTTTCAACTTCTAAAGGAAAGATAGTTGGAAGTATGAAGGGTAAAGAAGAAATTAAGCAAACCCAAAGAAGAAATTAAATTTGAATAAATGTAATATACAATCAAACTGAAGTTGAAATTTGAAAGATTTTTTTTTCTAGGAAAGGACACACCTGAATCTTTGGTCAACCTTTGTCTATCTTATATATAAACATATCAATACCTATTTGGAAAACTGGTACATTTTCAAAATTGGGAAAAATAAATTAAAGTCACTGACCATTCAACACTGGAATATTTTTAGCCAAGTGGCTATGTGAAGATATTAGTGAAAAATTAAAAATAATATTCTTTGGCACAAAATAAATAGAAACAATGTATATGGGGCGTATGTATACATACACAATACACGCTAACTGTTTTCTGTTGCCTTCCCTAAATGTAATTATTCTTTGCATCAAATATATAGTGATAAAAAATTTAAATATATTTTTAAAATGCAATATATTTTAGAATGTCACTGACTTAAAAGACACACTTTTGAGAAAAAGGAATAGAAATCAAAACTGCTAGTCTATTTGATAAAAACTCAATTAGTTTTTAGCTTACTTCCCCTATGTAGTTAATATTACTCATGATTTTTGTTCAAAGTAATTTATTTTCAGAGTGAAAAATCACATTTCTACTTTTTCTCTTTATTATCAGGGTCTAATAAAGCTTTAATGTTCATGAAAACTTAATGACATGTATATAGAACATATAAAACAATTACAACCTAAAAACTAAAACTAAGTCTCTAGAAATGCTTAATTCAGTCTTTATTCTATATCTATAGTATAATGACAAATTTTGATTTTAGTAAAGCAAAATCTAGTTCTATAAATTTCAATCCTCCATAATTTCTTGGGAATACTATAATTTTTCCTTCTCAATTATTTGTGCCTTAAATATTACTAGCAATGTTTTTTACATTGTTTGCTTATAGATATCTTTTTATCCTACATAGGTTAAATTCAATACAGCTTCTAGTTGATACTATAGTATTTTATTCTATCTTGGCTATAGGAGTTCTACTTTCCTAGCCATATAATGTTAGAAGTTTTCATTCCTTCACAGACTGTTTTCTTCTGAAATACAGGATGGAGTTGGGGTCAAATAAACACTGGTAACTCTTACTGGCACTAAATTTCAATAAAAACCAATATTTGCATCATCTACAATGATAGATACTCTCTTTTGAGGGAAACAAAAGAAAAGAGGGATGTCAGAGCAGTGATAGCATAGCCCTCCACATGGCATCTTTCAATTCTCCAGCCCACTGTTACGTGAAGTGCACATAATGATAAACTCTCATGAGTGGATCCATTTAACAACAGCAAAACTGTTACGTACACAACTTTCTGAGGCTCTGAGCACCAACTGTTAGAAACACGCCTCTCACCAGACATTCCCACACCTCATTTACAAAATACTATGCAGTGCCAAGCCTTGTCATTTTACATCAGGAATAAAGCTCTCAAACTCATGTACTTTATTCCTCTCTACATCATTACACTGGACCAAACGAAGTACACTCTTGTTTACCTGTCCTTTAGGTTAGTCTTCAATATGTCTATTCCACAATTAGCCAGAGTGACTTCTCCAAAATGCGAATTTGTTTCTTTCCTCGCTACCAACCCCTACTTCACTGTCACCTCCAATTTTTACCAGATCTAGTGGTTGTCATTGCTCTTAGGTTACAGAGAAACATGTACCCATTTCTCCAGCCTCACCTCAGACGAGGACTACTCTATTCTGGGTGCTCCTGCTCCGTTTGCTCCCACCACAGTCCTCCCTTGCATAAGTATCTGTTTGCTCCCTTTTTCCTATGTCGATAATGCACTCTCTTTTCCCCTGGCTTAATCTCACTGATGCCTCAGTACTCATTTTTAACTTCAATTCTTCAAGGAAACATCTCAAGTTTCCAAAACTAGGATAATACCTGCAGCATTACAGACCATGCTTTATCAGTAGTTGTTCTGGCTTGTATCTAGATGTCCTCTCAAAATCTCATGTGCTCATAGGAGGGGTTTTTGGAGCTGGCTGGTTTTGGCGTGTGATACTGGGATTAAGAGTGTGTGGTGCTAAATTATCCCACTGATTGGAATTAGCATAGTTCTGGGTGTGGCTGAATGGATTTACTAAAAATAGAAGCCCCACCCTGGGTGTGGGGGGCAAGACCAAAAAGGCTTGTAGCCTGGATGGGATAAAAGATGGAAGGCTACTGCTGCTGCTTGCCGCCTTCTGTCTGCCATGCCATGAACTGTTTCTCCTCTGTGAGGCCTTCTGCCATGCCACCCTGTTCTGGAGCCAGCTGACTAGGAACTGAAACCTCTAAAAACAGAGCCAAAATAAACCTTTCCTCCTTTCACTTGTGTTATTTTGTGTTAGTAACAAGAAAAAAGCAACTAATACAGTGGTCATCACAGCTGTAACACTCTTAAGTGATCAACTGAGCAATGCCATCCTTCACTAGAATGTACACCTCTGTAAGAATAAGAACTATTCCTGTTTATGAGCACCACTATATTCATAACATCTGCTATAATGCCAGGCACAAATTGTGAGTGAGTGAGTATATATGGCTCTGATAAATGAATAAGACTAAATGAAGGAAGTTAAAACTCAATCATCTTCAGTGTATATGAAATTTCATTGCTTTCCAAACTAAATTATAGGTTACCTTGAAAATTATCAACATATGCTTTTTTATGTTTTTTAAAAAAACCTAACTGTAACCAGTACAAAGAAGTCAGCACATAAAATATAGACACACAAAACAGTTTAATAGAAAAAGACATCAACATTTATAATAAGCTACTGAAGGGAAAGCAATGTTGCTTGGTTCAGGTCATGGAACATATAAAAGAGTAGTAAGTAAATCCACCAAAAACAAATAAAAACTCAAAATTCAAAAATAACAAAAACAAACCTATGGCCAAATAATTGGTCAAATGTAGAAATATGAAAGAAAGAAGGGCCAAACAATGAATGGTTCTTGTTATAATTCCAAGAACAGTAAAATTTCCAGTTCTTTCTATATATTGCAGAATACAAAAATCCTAATTTGTATTTAAAGACATCTAAAATTGGATCCAGTAAATGCTATTATCATTCTTGTTCACCACTGATGTGATCTTCTGGCTTTGTGTTTATTTCAGAGGGGGAAAAAACTCTTAATCTTTCTAAAGATTACAGGTTTAAACAATCTGAAGTTTTCACACTAAAACAAAAATGCCTATGATTTTTAAGAGCTTCAGAATGAGTTATGAAGAAGTATTTTCAGGGCATAGGTATCACTGGAACTCAAGAGAGGGACATTTGTGCAAAAGCTTTATTCATTCAACTAATGAATCCTGTACCAAATGGGCCATATATAAACCAGACTCTGAGACTATAAAATAAGCCTCAAAAAATCTGTATGTATTCAAAAGTTCTAAATGTTGCACAGCAAGAGCAGCTAAGTTTTTATATTATTTAAATAAAATTAGTTTTCAGAAGTTAAAAATAAAAACACAACCCACTAGTTTTCCTATTGAAAGTGAACAGGGTTGGCAATTGAAACAATTGGCTTGGAATATATTCCTATGTGAACTGAAACTGATTTTCTTTTCTGTTTCTGTTTCTATAGCACACATTTGGCTTTTAACTTCTTCCTCCCTACTTTGGAAGGAAATAAACAGCAAAAGCTTTCAGACTAAAAGGAACATTTCAGTAAGGCCAGTACTTTTAGAGTTATGCTTACAACGTTCCATGTTTGTATGGAAAAGACAATATGTATGTCTCTTGTTCTAAATCTACTAACTGGATTTTTGCTAGCACAGTAAAAGTAAAAAGAGACTACATAATGAACTATATCCATAAAATTTAGCTCTTATGAATTCAGACTTTGGTTCAATTTATACAGTTCACACTTGCTAAAAAAAAGAACATGGACAAATACATTCTAAAGCTCACAGAATAATCAAAAAGGTGTGTTAGAATTAAGAAACTTCAAAAATACAGTTTTGTATTTCTCCCTTTTAATTCCATATCTAATGAGTTTGTCCTATAACAGATATGTTTGATAATGTTAATTGAATAATGTAAAAAAAGATAACAGCTAAGATTTACTGAGCACTTAATTTGTACTAGACACTGCTAAATATTTTACATTTAAGCCTGACAACAAATCTAAGAGCTAGGTACTATTATTAACCCCCAAGTTACAGAGATAAGAAAACAGACTAAGGGATGTTAGTAACTGGGAAGCTGAGAATTAAATGAAGTATATCTCACACCAAAGCTCTGAACCACGCAATTGTGGAAAAATATTACATATAGTTAACAAAATTCAGAAATAACTTTAAAAATTCTCACATGAATTTTAATAAACATTTAAATGTATTTCATCTCTTTTAATATGATAATCAAGTACACATTAAAATTGTGGGAAATAATCCAAAAAGAGTTTTAATATGGCTTTAATACCACAGAAATTTTAATAATTTAAAATTATATTTCAAGCAGATGTTGTAATTTAAATATTTTATGTCACATAAGTTAGATTTTTATCCTTACAAAAAAAGGAAACAAAAATTTAAACTTGATTGTTTCCTTCATAACACAAGTGATTTATGGAAAAAATAATGACAGATTTTACTGAAATGATTCCAGAATTAGAGCAATAGTACAGTATTGTTCATTAGTGTTGAGTTTTTAGATTTTAGGAACAACCCATTTATTATCAGGAATAGATGACATTTGCAGAAAGATTCAGACTAAATATGGACTTCTATTCCTTGTTTGCCTGATGTCATGCTGTAAATATAATCCTCCTATAAGCATACCTTGGCAAAAAACACGGTGAGGTGAGTTTCACTGCCAACAATCCAAATAGGGAACTTTGGAGATTTTAAGTAAGATCCAACCTAGAAAAAAATGTTGCAAAATAAAACAAATAAATGAAATATTTATATTCTTTTAAATATTTCCCCACAAATATTTGAAACACAACTGAAATGACCAAATCATATTTAAACATAATAATGTATTGTGAAAGAGTACTCTACCCAGAGAGATCAAATTTTGAACATATAAAAGAAATATTTCTCATCTTATATTCTACCTGTACATTAGAACAATACCAGGTTTCATTAAAGGGACAGAATGATCACTTTTCTAATTTCAACTTGATACCTCAAGCCCAAAGTCATAAACTTGATAACAACTTTCTAAAGAAAATAATTATAAATTAAGAAGATGTACAAACAAGCAAAGACAAAATTAAGACCATTCTTTTTGAGAAAGAATCTAGGGTCATATGAAAATCTCTTATGAAAAAGATACTACCTGAAACATTTAAGAATATGAAAGAATTGTCATTTGACTTTTCATGATAGAATAGTTAAGATTTTTCAATCTCAATAGTCTTTCTAAAGTCTACAAAAAGTCATACTGAAGTGTGCCTTCATGGTTATATACCTACAGTTATAGTGTAATCAGCTGGCCCCCACTTAAGACTCATGTAATCATGGACAGGACTGAGTCTGGCATTCATGACTGGCTTGTTGCCTAGCGCTGAGACTGGCGATACGAGTGCTGCACCTGCCCAGGTGTGGATCTGACATACAGTGTAAGGGTGGGAAGAAGGTGTGTCCTCCCTTTCTTGCTGTTGCAGCCATGAATGGCGGCCCCGCCATGCCACCCTGCCTTGCAGCCCTCTGAATATGGACTGAATCCCCCAAGAACTGTAAGAAATAAACCTTTCCTTCCCTAATTTTAGGCATCAGGTATTCTGTCTCAGCAACAAGTGAAAAGTAACTAAGACACCTATATAAACACTGTAAGCAAAAACTTGAAAGCATTATTTATTTTTTGTGCATGTGAAACTAAGAAAAAGAAAGTTTAATACTCAACAAATAAAATGGATCTAAACAATCCATCTTGTCCATACAATCAATTCTATGCTCACATTATGAGGACAGAAAGCTCTACTTAGAAACAACAATCTTACCAATCAAATTTTCTGAATTTCTTTCCTTACACAGACTGACTATAATTGGAAAATTCCAATGACTACTTGCAGTAGTCATGGCCAATTATTCTTTCGTAATCAGCCAGTCGCCCCTGCTTCACTCACCACCATGGCCCTGGACAGTATAATCTTATCACTAGGAAGGAAGTGGAAAATACGCACTCTTTTGTATTTGTGGTTGGAAAAATTGGTATGTTTGTCCTATAATAGGAGGGATAAGTTAGGTAGCTAACATGAGACTAATGAGTCAGTAAAATAAGCAGCATAATTTGGGGACAGCAGAGAAGAACAAAAAGACAACACTAAAGAAAAAAAGAAAAGCTCTCATCAGTTTTAGAGTCTAAGCTGTGAGCAGTGCAAATCTTTCAATTTATATAAAAGAAACCTGAGAAATGCACAAGATAAGGGCCTAGCTACCATCTGCCTTCTATGGAAAAACCATTTAGATATTGCTTCATTTCTCTTTCAGAAAAAATGTGTGTGTGTGTGTGTGTGTGTGTGTGTGTATTTAAAATAAACTAGAAGTTAAAAAAAAAAAGGTATGATTTTATATCGAGGACCAAACAAAAGTGGAGGTTGATCTTATGAAGTGTTTAATAATAATAAAAAAAATTGACTGCATAAATATAATTGCTTTGAAAAATAGTTTGACAGTTTCTTGAAAAGCTAAATATAGAATTGTCATATAATCAAGTCATTTTATTCCTAGGCATAAGCAGAAATAACAACATGCTTACAAAAATGTACATGATAGTTTATGGCAGTATTATTCAGAATAGTTAAAAACATACAAACTTAAACATCCATCAATTGATGAATGGATAAACAAAATCTGCACATTAGGCAGAAGTTACTTGATTATAAAAAGGAAGTACTAAATACATGTTAAAACATGGATGAAGATTGAAAATATCAAGCTAAGTAAAAGAAGTCAGACACACAGGTTGTATATCCCAAGATTTCATTTATAAGAACTACCCAGGAGATGGAGAATCACAGAGACAGAAAGTAGAACAGTAGCTGTAAGGGACTGGAAGGATGAGTAAGAGGCATCCAATGGATTAGAGCTTCTTTTGGAGGTAAGGAAAACATTCTAGAATTAGGCAAGTCTGATGGCTGTATGCAGCCTTGTGAATATACTAACACCCAGTAATTGTGTATGATAAAATAGTGAATCTTACGATACGAGTAAGAAATTTAGTTTCTTAAAAGTGCACAGTAAAATGCACTAAGAATCAGCTCCTTCGTTGTTGGGCTTTGTGTGATGGTAGTAGTGCTTAATTTATATTAATAAATGTATGGTGAAAATGATATGCAAAATTGAATTTCATTTTTAAGAAGCAACCTGCTACACTATCATGCAAGTGAGGAAATACATCCAGGTTTATAAAAATAACACAAGCATAATTATTTTCCTCATGCCATTGCTCTAAAAAGAAACTGTACATAGATTATGAGAACTTGCACACAAGTGACATCATGGTCTAATACAGTATTTTTCTTTTCTTTTTTTTTTTTTAATGTAGAGTCAGTTCTGAGGTCCTGGCTACTAACTAGTCAGTTTCCTTAAAAAGGATAGCAGATTAAATTCACACACCACTAACTTCACTTACAGATCTCTCTCTCACAATCTTAAATTGCCCTGATGTACCAGACAACTAGCGGCAGCACCTAGGCTCAGAGCCTACTGAAATCATTCAAATCAGCTGCTCCCCAGGAGCGCAGGAAACCTAGCTAAGCCCATGCTGCTTGCCATGTGTAGTGCTGTAGCTGACTGTTACTTTGTTCCCAGATGTAACCGTGGTATAGCGTTGCCCAGCAGCCTTCTGTACCTTTCCACTACCCATGGGTTAATGCACTGCACTGTGCCACTAAAAAAATGTTTTATGTTATTAGAAAAAGACATGCAACTGCTAGAACACTAGACCAATACATAAACAAATAAATATACAGCAGCAACTATTAACTTCCTACTAAGATTCTGGTGAGAAATCACATTCTTCTGTTCTACCTAAAAAAAGCAATGGCAAGCATTTAGGAAAACCTTATAATTCTGGTAAAATTGTCCATTCGTTTATTTAACAGATATTTATTGGGCAACTAATATGGATCCTGCCTTCAAAGAGTCCCTTCCTTCAAAGAGTCTATATTCCTTTAGGGAAGATACAGAAAAACAAACATTTTTAAAAAGCAACCAGAAAGGTCACCACAGAGTAGTTATCCCTATGAAAGAATGTAAAAGAGTAACTGAGGAAATGTCAAGGAAGGAGTCTTTCAGACACAATCTGAAGTACAAGTTGAAGGGGAGAGACAGCCATCCGCTTGAAGAGCAGCAACAGTCCAGGTACAAAGGAAAAAGGGCTGGGCAAGTGTAGCAAAGGGACAGGACATGAGTGCGGCTGGGGCACAGGAAGGAAGAGGGCAATGCACCCCATAAAACAGGATCCAGACCATTGTATCTTACAAGCTACATGGTTAAGATTTCAAAATGTGAACTGCCCATAACAAACCCTCCTCCACATGCTTTCTCTCCCCTCTTTCTCCTCTCTCCTCTCCTCTTCTCCCCCAACCCCAACACACAGGCACTTAAATATATACTTTCTGTAAGGATATAGGAACAAGCATGGTGAGGGTAAGCAAACAGTTTGATTCTCTGGTTGCCAGGATGTCTCAGAGTAGCTTAGCTCGTATAATTGAAGTGACGGAAAATAAAGGAGTTGCTATTGTTTAACCATACGATCACTACCAAAGAGTAAGGTCAGGATGAATCCTATTCGATTACCATACCTATACCACCTATGTAAGTGTTGTCAAAAAAAGAAGAATGCTATTTGGTGAGCAACAATACCACCACCATTACTAAAATACATATATTCATACATGCATACATGCATGCATATATACACAGACAGATGACAACTGCTGAAGTTACTAAAAATGACCACCACTACCAGACCCACTAAAATGAAACTCCTTCTTTAAAATGGGAAAACAAAGTTGTGACTCTTCTTCCTTTCTCCAAAATTATGGCATCTTAGAAAGTGCAAACCATTAAAGATTTAAACCACATTTAAAACTATTTTACATACTCAATTGTGTAGGACAGCAGTTAAATGTATAGCAATAAATAAGCATTTCCTAACTCTAGCACTTGTGCTAGAGAGCTTAATGTGAAATGTTTGGAATTGTGTGTGTGTAAAATCACTTTTAAGAAGAAAAAGATAAAAGTTAGAATTTCAGACACTTAGAAAATCTTTATCTTTGACTGATATACTATTACCAGTTGTTTTGGTAAAACACATTCTTTTCTGGGGAGGGGGCTGGTAAGATACTGTTTTTTAATTTTAAAGTACAGACTTTATTCTTTACATAATGATCACAGTCGTTATAGAGAATTTGTACCTGTCCAGGCCATAACTTAATTCTTCTTTGTTTCCTATTCCCCTATCCTCCCTTGAACCCCTTTCCCCTCCCTATTTACAAAATCTTTGTTTCCATTTTTTCTTCTTTTCTCATCATTTTTTTCCTTTCCCCTTCTGACCTTTCCCCTTCCCTCCTCTGTAGTTCCTTTTCCATTTGAGTATTTTCTTTGTTTCTCAGTATGACTTATACACATGGTCCTTATTTACACTTTCAGTGTCTCACACCACAGAAATAATGTGGCACTTACTCATGTGTATAAGCTTTATTTCACTTAAGAGTATGGCCTCAAGGCGCATCCACTGAGCTAAAAATGTCTCAAGTTTATCCATCTTTATTGTGTAAAAACACCCCACATCTTCTTTATCCATTCATCAGTAGATGGGGATTTGGGCTGTTTCCCAAATTTAGCTACCATAAACTGTGCTACTACATACAAGGATGTGCAAATATCGCTGTGGTATGATGCTTTTAATTCTCTTGGAAAGATATAAAGATAAGAGAAATAGTTGGGTCAAATGGAATCTCTAGTACTAGATATTAATAATAACCAAATCCAGTAGCTTAGCTAGATACAAAGTCAACACTCAAAAGTCAATAGCATTCCTGTACACAAATGACAAACTCACTGAGAGAGAAATCAGGGAAATGACATCTTTCACGATAACATCCAAAAACTGAAATACCTAGGAACCAATCTAGAAAAGGAAGTAAAAGACCTCTACATTGAAACTATAGTACTCAGAAAAAGGAGTTTGAAGAGGATATCAGAAAATGGCAATACACCCCTTGCTCTTTGGTAGGAAAAATCAATATATTGAAAGTGGCTGTACTTCCAAAATTGTTACACAGATTTAATGCAATCCCAATCAAACTTCCAGGAGCATATTTCACAGAATTAGAGAAAACATTCCTAAAATTCATTTGGAACCAGAAGAGACCTAGAATAGCAAAGGCAGTTCTGGGAAACAAAGACAAGGAAGGGAGCACCACAATCCCTGACTTGAAATTACACTACAAAGATACTGTGATAAAAACAAAAAACAAAAAACAATCTGATCCCGGCAAAAAAAAACAGACCCAAGGATCAACAGAATAGATTAGAAGATGCAGAAAGAACTCCAAACACACTCAGCCACCTTATCTTTGACAAAGAAGCCAAACATTTTCACTGGAAGAAAGACAGTCTCTTTAATAAAAGGTGCTGGAAAAACCGGCTTTCCACATGTTGAAGATTAAACCTAGACCCATATCTTTTGCCATGCACTAAACTAAAATTGAAATGGATCAAAGTTCTGAATATTAAAACAGAAACACTAAATGCATTGGAAGATAGAATAGGCAGAATTCTTAAAGACACTGACGTAGGCAAAGACTTTACTTACAAAATCCCAATCACAGAAGAACTGTCACAAAGAATCAACAACTGGGATCTCATCTTATTAAAAAGCTTTTGCACAGCAAGAGAAATCACCAACAGAGGGAAGAGACAACCCACAGTGTGAGAAGAAAAATTTTGCCAGCTGTTCCTCAAAGGACTACTTTCTAGAATATACAAAGATACTAAAAAAAAAAAAACAAAAAAACAAAAAAACAGACCCCCCCACCCCAATTTAAAGATCCAATCCAAAAATGGGCATCTGAAATAGAAACTTCTCAGATGAAACACATATGTCAAATAAATATATGAAAAAATGTTCAACATTATTGGTCATTCAAGAAATGCAAATTAAAACAGCACTGAGATTCCATCTCACCCCAGAAAGAATGGCTATTATCAAAGAAATCAACTAATAACAAATGCTGGAGGGGCTGTGAGGATAAAAGGAACTCTTCTCCACTGTTGTTGGGAGTGTAGACTGATGCAACCACTGTGGAAATCAGTGTGGAGATCCCTCAAAAAACTAAGTATATTCTTTTTTAATGAAAAAAGTGCTTTGTCTTCAGCTTATGAAATACATTTCTATTCAATAACAGTTACTCCATTTTTATTTTTGTGCCTTGTGTCGCGTATTCTGCTCACAGGAAATGCAGCATGGTCAGTCAGCTTAACTATCCTTAGCAGTTGAGGGTGGGAGATCAGGAACGAAGTGGAGAGAGTGGCATATAACAATAGTCACTAGTTAACATGTGCCATCATGGGGAAAAAATCGTATCTACCACACAGTGGGTATGTGAATAAAAACCATCCAAAATACCTTAAAAATAAATTTACCTTACAGTATCTTAAAGCTTCCATTAAAGTTAAGAATCCTACAGCTGCTTGCTCATGTATACCAAGAAGTTCTGCAAAAAACCAAACAGCATTGTTAGTATATAATCTAAAAGGTACCTAGATACGTACAAGTATAAGTATATATAGATGCATATATATTTATACTATACCATGATTTTTATTTCTACCCAAAACTATGAGCTTCAAAAACATAAGAGAATTCTGGAGAAATTCCTTTTGATTTAGTATATCAGTAAGCAGTTATTTAGACATGTATTACAGGGTGCTGTGTTCATTCCAATACTTCATCTATTGACTTTTTCAGACAAAAGCCAAATTGGATAAAGAGATTTTTGAGTCATTATGATAGAAATGAGACTTAATGTCATAGGAGCAGACAAGACAGAGAGACAAATGAGGAGAGAGAATGGGGAGGTAAGAGATTACTTCACATAGAAATGTGACTGATGATGATAAAATCTGTCCATTGAGTACAGCCTTTAGCTAATACACATTAAATAGAGTTATAACAGCACATTTCCATCTACATGTATATCTAGAAAGCATTTTATTTTCTGTTAAAACATGTCAACAGTAAATAAAATGTATATATAATTTAGCATTTTTTTTTACTAGTCATTTCCAACTTTCTATTAGGATATTGTTTTATCAATTAATACAGTTAAAATATTAATTCAAGTATTTTTGTTGTAAACATTTTACTAAGCATTTTGAGTACATAATATCTATATAGTGGAAGTCTAGAACTAGTAATTTAATGTTTTGGATTGCTAAGTTCAAATTTTAAAGATGGTACATATGCTATTAATTTATATTGAGATTGTGAACTTTCTGTAGTTCACAGGGCCTTTTGAGAGACTCGTCAAATCAAATAATTTTCATAATATGATATTAATTGCCCTTTTTTACTCTTAGCCCATCATTACTTAGAGAGGATTTCAGAGGCTAAATGTTGTGTCATATCACAACAGACTGAAAATTAAAGACAAATGCGAAAATCTACAGCCAACTAACAAATGAGACATTACAGGGATTTGCAAAAATTTAGAACAATGTCACTCTTAATTTTGCTTTGAAAAACAGTTTCTTTAAATTAAGTGATTTTGGAATCAGCATAAAGATGAGAGTTAATGTCATGGAGATTGAAAAGAGAGAACAAAGCATAGAGAATGTTATTTATATAGAGAAGTAGCAGGCATATAATTTTATTTTAAAATGAATTAGCATACATTTTTAAATTTTTGCAATTTTTCACATGAAAAATATTGATCATTGTTGGCTTATAAGCCATAAGTAAAACTTCTTTGGGATCTTCGATAATTTTTAAGCATATAAACAGTATATGACCCAAAGACTTCACAATTTCTAAAATCAATTACCACCACCTAGTGTTACAATCAGATACTACACCATATATTTCCTTGATTTAAACAAACATCTAGGATAGTGTATTTATAATATCATGTTACTAAATACAACAAACTGGCTTTTCACAAATTTTGTGTGATGAATTATTTGGATTATATCAGTAATCAGATGACCAAGCATCTAGTTTGAATGGCAATGTTTAAAAACGTATTATACCTATTTCCTTAAACAGAATGTATACTTAAAATTAGCTGCTTTGGATAATTTGGATAAGTATAGCATTAAAAATTTTTTAGACTCAAGCTGTAATATAGTGAAGATGTAGTATTCTCACACATTAGGTATGAAGAATTTATTTGCATGACACATTCTCAATATGAAGTCTACTTACTCTTCACTTGCAGAAAATTCGTCTATTTTAGATAAATTTTTATTTTTATTGCCAATATTTATCTTATAAAAGAGTTACAAAAGCATAAAAACTTATCCTATTTCTGACTGAATTTTTAGGATTACTGCATATCAGAATATTACTAGACAGCACTAGAGATTAAGAGTATTCTTTGGCCTAACTATAATATCTATGGTTATCTTTTAATTTTAATTGATGAGTTTTGTATATATTGATGATGCTTGAAAATATACATATCGTGGAATGATTAAATCAAGCAGATCAATATATGTATTATCTCATGTACTTATTTTTATGGTGAGAACACTTAAAATCTGTCTCAGTGATATTCAATAGTTGTCCGTGCAACATTTGTAAAACAGATCTCTGAAACTTCTCTTTTCTAACTGAAAAATCATTTGACCAAAAATTATCTTCCAACTGCCTCCCATCGCTGGTAACCCTCATTTTATTCAGTTTTTATGAGCTCACCTTTCTAAGATTAGGAGTATATTTTAGAAATTCTATATAATATGGTTTTCGTAGCCTGGAAATTAAGGTAAATCATTATCAGTCCCGATCACCCTGAAACTAACCATATACATCTACTGTTGATTTACATTCTCCACACTTGGTTGTGCTATGCTATAGTCTTTTCTCCTTCCCTATCAATCTGTCAGGTTGTCTTCAGGAGCCTCTCTGACACCCTTCCAACTGGACACTGACCAGGAAACTGTTCTAAATTTTTTTTTGTTCTAAATTTATTTAACAAACATATCCTGAGTCCTAAGTATTGTAAAGAACAATGCTAAGCATAGTTAGGGAATGCAAACTCCAACTGGGAAGATGATGATCAGATTCTTTCAAGGAACTTTACTGATACATAGTAAGAGAAAGGGAATTTTACTGATATACAAGTAAGGAAAGAGGGAGGACGTGCTAAGTACTAGGAAAGAAAACTGCTCAGAGTTAACACCACATTCAGCTGTGAGAATCAGAAGCTGTGCTTGTTAGAAATGGCATATAAAATGGACACTGAGAGAATGGACAGGTAAAGAGAAGAGGGATATAATGTGGGACTTCAGACACACGGACGAGCCTAAACAAAGACGTTTTAAAAAGGCATATAGCAAGCAATTTTTGATGGCTGAAAAATAAGCTAGGATGAAACTGAGTAAACAGGAAAAGAAATCTACAATTAAAAATGGGAAAAAAAAGACTATTAGAACAAAAATAGCAGTAAGATATTGAAAAAAACTTCAGTACCTCACAATAGGTAAAGGTGCTTGCAATCTAGGCATGAAATTTATGTTTGTAGTGAGCTTTTTAAACTCACTTACCAGCTATCTATCATATTCTTAAGAAGTTAGATTGCTAGACTAGGCAACCAGCTAGGGCTGTTAAATTTAACAAAAAACCATGATATCCAGCCAGTTAAAAGAAAGTTTCAGATACAAAAATCAACTTTTAATGTCTGAAAATATTGTATGAGACATAATTGTACTAAAAACATTCCTTTTACAATCTGAAACTCAAACTTAACAGGAAGATCTGTATTTTACCTGGCAATCTAGATCCAGTTAATGTATTTTTACAAGTAATAAAACTCATGGAAAAGACCATTTCTGATTTTTTCTCATATTAATTCTGATAAACGAAATACATCTCAAATTTTTACAGTACCTAGCCAGTCAATTGCAACTCATATTAATTACTTAATAAATACCAGAGTTTCAAAATGTTCTCTTTCCTTAATGCTTAGATTCTCTTTATTTTCTAAGTATCCTAACTTCATGAACTTCAATTAACTATGCTTGATAGGCTAGAAAACTGTCTTCTAGTTTTTTAAAAAAAGC
This sequence comes from Dasyprocta punctata, assembly GCA_004363535.1. Lineage (NCBI taxonomy): Eukaryota > Metazoa > Chordata > Mammalia > Rodentia > Dasyproctidae > Dasyprocta > Dasyprocta punctata. The sequence goes on along the minus strand of RJWM01019869.1, from coordinate 13,551 downwards.
AAGAAAACAAAGACAAAAAATGAAGAAACCTTTAGGTTTCTGATTCATAACAGTTGACTACCTCAATTCCACGAAAAAAGAACGTATTAATAAAGATAACCATCAAATAAACATATGAACCAATAAATGTGTAACACAAAGAGTGTACAAATATGAGGAATTCCCTTACAACAGAAAAGAGACTGTGTAAAAACTGACCTACAGGAAAAGAAAATCAAAGAAAATCTCAGCTTGAAACACATGCATTAATACAAAATGAAGACAGACTAAGGTAAATAGGGGCCTCACCTAGAAATGATCTCAGAGCCTTAGTAAGGAATTTGAATTTCATTTTATGTGCACGGGAAAGCCAGTCAATCAATGGTTTAAGTGAGAGAGAAACATGATCTAATCTAGTCTAAAGCACACCACCTCAGCTACTGTGAAGGACAGAAGGAATAGGCAAGAATGGAATCAGAAGACCAGTTCTACTCTGATTTACTTCTATCCACGACAGAAGTGAAGGATAGTTTAGCAATTCAAACAGAATGAGGGACATGGATTTAGGACCTATATGATCTATATGATAAACCATCATTTTTACTAAAGGACACACCAGACAATTTGGATGGGAAGACTGAAGTGTTTCATACTTGTAGAAAACTGACTGGAATTAGGACCTTAGGTAATACTTTGAGAAAAAGTAATAAGGTAGGGCTTGGGAGGTGGCTGTAGCTCAGTGGTAGAGAGCCTGTCTAGAATGTACAAAATTCTGGGTTCCTTCCCCAGGATTAGCAAACAAAACAAAACAAAACAAGAAAAAGAAAAATGTTAGATTCCCTACCCTCAATACCACTAATAAATAAATAATCCAGATGGGCCAAGGACCTAAACATTAAAAACTAAATAAATAAAACCCACAAAAGGACCTGAAGAAAATACTAGAGAATATTAGTTTAACCTTGAGGTAACCAAAATATACAATTAACATAAAGGGAAAAACAAAACAAAAACAAGCTGTAACAGTAAAGATCAAATAATTTAACTGCACAAACAAGAAAAGCACGTCACAGCAGCTGTCTGTTATCATGCTGTTCCCCTTCACTGTCGAGGCTTTGTTCTACAGGTCCCGACGGGTGGCTGCACTGAAACTTGCTTTTGCTTTATAAGTCTGTATTTCTCTGCTCAGTGCCTTCAATGACTCTCATCCTAACACCTTCCAACTAAAGTTTAAACTTCTTAAGTGTTCAAGAGCCCCCAAATTCTTACCTAATCCTACAGCGCTAATCTTTCTTTCTTCCTCGTCTGTCATATTCAGGGTTCTAATCCTCTAGTTCTCAAACCTGGCTGCACATCAGAATCCTCTGGGAGAAATCGTACAATATATACCCATAGCCCGCCACCTAGAGATAGATTCTAATGTCATTGTTTTCAGCTGGGGTATGAGCAGTCATGTATTTTGAAGCTTCTCAAATGATGTTACATAAGAATCACTCCTCTGTTTACACTGCTTTGCCGCCCTACTCCTAAAAATAGCCTGTACTCTTCCTCAAATGCCTCGCTGCTTATCGCATATGGCTGCGTTGAGATGGGAACTTCTACTTAGTCTGTATCTGTACCCCAGCATAACAGTATGAAAATTTTCTCCTTTCTCTGAATGTTTGTGGTATTTTCTTTCAACATGCTTCGTTGTACCATAGGTATTTTTGTGCATGTTCTGCTTTCCCTAACTCAGGTAGGTGCGTAAGCAGTTGTCAGAAAACTGAGTTCTTCCTATTGGCCAGTGTGGGTATTCTAGAAATCTGACTTTACTTTTACAGCAACACTGTGAGGAAGGCGTTGTGTTCACATTTTATAAAGAAGGAAACTGGCACTGAAAGAAAGAAAGCAACTTGCCTATGTATTTTAAAATTAGCACTGTTGATAACTTTTCTTTCAATATTACACACCTCCTACCATGTTGTCAGAGCAGGAAATCAATCCAATAAATGCTGAATTAATGAAGGATTTGTATTTTAAATTTAGGTAAGGAAAAATAGAATCAACTTCAACATTCCTCATGATTGAGAAAAAATGCAAAAAATATATCCTATTTTTTTTCTATTCTAAAACAATTTTTTTCAAAGGCATTGCTTAGTTTTGATTTTTAAACTACAGTGGTATCTTGGTTCATGAATTTAATTCTTTCCAAAATTCTGTTCGCAAACCAAATTGGACAAGAACAGAATCAAATTTCCCTATAAGGTCAACACTGAACCTAACCATTGAATTTGATGCAGTTCTTGTTCAATTCAGTTTACAGTTAAAATTGTGGAAAGAATTAAGTTTGCAAACCGAGGCACCACTTTTATTTAACATGTACCTACAGGAAGGTGCCAGCCTTGAAAGGCAATATTTCAAGAAACAAAAAAGGATGAATTTGTATCTATTGAGAGCCATAACGTAATAACCGACTAACACTCTATAATAGCGGTAATTTCATGGTGAGAGGAAATGCCCATGAGCCTCTGGGATGTGTGGAGAAGAAAAGAGAAGTATATTTTGGGAATAGGACAAGTTTGGCAGAAACTCAGTATGAAAATAAAAATGGACCATGATAACTAGCAGACTAACGTGCCTGAGTTATGGCCCTGGCACAGAGAAGTAGGCAGTAGGGACAGGGGACACACAGGTAGAGAACCAAAGTTGAGGAAGAAACAGATATTGCTTCCTTAACCATTTGGAATGATACACTTCAGTCCAGAAACCACTGGGAGGAGAAAGAGGGATGAGAGGGAGAGAACAAAGAAACCTGCATAATACTCAAGAGAAACTGAGATTCCAAGATCCAATTCTTTCAGCTATGAGTCATAATAAAATTTCAACAATAGAATGTGCTTAACTACACAAAACAAAGCAGGACAACCTGGCATGCTTTTTGTTTTGCTTTCTTTTGCCCATGAACTACACTGCTTAAATTTTGACCTTTACCAGAAATTGGCCTAATGAAGTTCTCATTCTAACTTTATCACTAAGTGAATAATTTAGCAAATATTAACCAATACAGAGAGTGAAGTTAGTTCATAAACTTCTGAAACACTAAAATGAAGAGCTGGATAGCACTGCAGTGCTTTTTAATTTAAGTTTCATAATTTTTACTGATTTTTTCTTAACATTTTATTCTTTCATGTTTCTGCTAATTATATATTTCTAAAATTTGAGAGTCAAATTTCAGATCAAGAATCAATTAAATGGGAGAAAAGAGTATTTATTTTCTCAGGCATATTTATTCTGTGGTTTTATAGTGGTTTTTATCTAATTACAAATTAGCAAAAAATTATAGAACAGTTTTCCCTGTAAACTATAGGAACTATGGAGCTCTGTGTATTATACTAGACATTTCAGTAGGAGGTACACATTAGTCACTACAGGCTAAGTAAATAAGGAAATAAACTTAGACTGACCCAGGAATAGCCAGAAGGAATTTTATTCACTGCTCTATATCAGCTCTCTTTAACTGAATGGAATGGCTGGTATGTTTCTCTTCAACGTAAGAAGTTACAGAAAAGAAATAACTGAGACCAGAAAGTGGTGATGACAGTTAGTTGTTTATAAGTCTCAGTTGACATTAAATTTGCCCAGCATTTTAAAGAAAACTATGCATGCTAAAAGAAACATAGGAAACCTCACTATATTCTCTAAGCAAATGTCTCAAATCACTTACTTTGTAATTTTTGTCACAAACTCCACACTGTCTCTTTATAAACATGTACTATGCTTATTATTTTAAGAGACTTATTACTCTTTATCGAGATGTTAGTCCTAAAATTCCTAATACCATACTAGAGAAAACAAAGGGCTTGAAAAGTTCAGTATACTTGGGAATGGAACCCAAGATTGCCTGGCCCTGAAAATCCATGCTTTTAATATTATGGCACCTTGAAAACTGTTGAGGATTCTTCTATTAGAAAACACCTACTTTAAACTCTAAAATACAGTCATTAAAAAGTAATATAAACAATTATATTATAATGAAATAGTGATCATAAAAGACATAACCACAATAAAACCTGGGCATGGATCACACGCTTGTAGTCCTGGCACTCTGGGAGGCTGAACCACGAGTACAGCAAGTCCAAGCCAGCCTGGCCAACTTAGTGAGAACCTGTGTCCAAGAACAAAACCACAACAAAAAATATACTTACGCATTCCTGAGCATTCTCTATCACCATCCCATACATTGGAAACAGCATGCCCCGTCAGTAGGAGGTTAATTAAACTTTGGCTATTAATAAAAATTAACAAGTAATTACAATGTGAATAAAACAGTGTAAGTAATTCCTATAGTAAGACATTAAAGCAATAACTTTTTATATTAAATTATGTTAAGAAACAAAGGAGAAAACTTTTATTTCCACTTTATAGACTCACATAAAACAGGAAACTTATTATTATTTTACATAATCATACAACTTTAAGATAACATATGTAAAGTATCTATTATTTTACATAATCATACAACTTTAAGATAACATATGTAAAGAATGAAAAAAATAAATAATACTTTGATAATTTACTTAATATGTATGATCAGCTTTTTAAAACATATATAATTATTAATAGCATTTTTTGTTTTGGGTAGAAGATATGGAAATTTAAAAAGGGCTCATAACTAAGAGCATGTTAACTATCTCTGTTCTATTAATTATTTTTTTTCCGGTACCAGGAATTGAACTCAGGACCTTGTGCTTTCCAGGCTGATGAGCTGTATCCCCTGCCCTCTATCAATTTTGATAAAAATAAGCTATAACGGGCTTGAGAGGGACAGTGACCCCAAAGGAAAATTGGTTTTAGTTTTTCCTTCCACAGAGGAAAATATTTAAAAATAGGTTAAGAACATACTTCTCATTTGAAATAAGTAAATTTTATCTTTTAAACAATTTCATAAATGAAATATAAAGCATTTTTTAGAATACTTCCCCACTATCACCTTAAAATACCAGCATTAATTCAATGCATACATAAACCTAAACTGGAAGTTAACATTTAATGCATAAAGCAAGCAATGCATAGAGCACAAGATACTCAAACCTATACACATTAGGCTCTCAATCATACTGGCAAGCAAAATTACTTGACTCACTTGTGTTTTACCTTCTTTTTTCTTTTTTTTAGCAGTAGTTAATACATGGTTTATCATTATCTTTAAAGTAGTTACTCAGAGTACAAGGAATAGACAAAAAAAATTCCCTCTTCCCAAGAAAAAACAAAGAGATACTAGCTGAAAAATTTCTTTTCAATGAACTAGGAGAAATCCACAGTATAAATAAAACAAATAAACATATACATTAAGGTATTTTTGAAACAACAGAATAGATAATTTTGGGAATTATTTGAACTTCTCCTTAATTCCTATTTATGTATTATATCTTCTATTTTGTACTTTATTGGTATATTTATTTTGAGTTTCTCATATAACAGGAATCATGCAATATTTAAGCTTGTGCATCTGACTTATTTCACTTAACGTTATGTTCTCAAATTGCATCCAACTTCCTACAAATGACTCAAATTTAACTTCCTTTATGGCAGAGTAGTAGTCCACTGCATATAAGTAACACATTTTCCTTAACATTCATCTGCTGATAGAAATATATGCTGTTGCCAAGATCTAGTTATTATAAACTGTAGTGCTATAAACATGGGTATCCATGTATCCCTGTAATATGATTATCTTAACTTTGGAAAGATACCTAGAAAGGGGATAGCTGGCTGAATTGGAATTTCCATTTTTAGTTTTTTGAGGATTATCAAGTCAAGTTCTAAAACAAAAGCCACCCAAAAGCGATAATAGATTTTAGTTCATTACCTGCCATGTCCATACACAGGATCTATTAAAGGTTCACTTGCATCTTCAATTTCATTTTTTATGTTTTCAATACCCTGAAGAAAGCAAGAATTCATTGATTTAAAGTAGAATGGAGTACAAAATGGAAATGTATGAAATACAAATACTTAAATAACTTTTCTTGTAAAGAATCATCTACTTTTGAAGTATGCGTACATTTGACATAACTTTAAGAACCAGTTCCTCTAAGTATATATTGTATTGTTTCTCATGGGCTCTACATAAAGAACAACAATGGATGCATGGTTAGTAAGTCTAATATTAGTTAAAGGAGTAGAAAGAGATATTTAACCTTCAAGAGGAAGGAGAAAAGTACTTAATAAAAAGGTTAAATATTCATTTAACTTTAGGCTAAATTAAATTAAACCTAACATATCTGCTAAGGCAATTGATTGTATTTTAGGTCATTTAAAAAACATGTTAAGAGCAGATACACACACAAGAGAGTGCTGACAAACATAAAATCTAAATACACAAAAGGCGCAACTGGTATACAAGGAAACAGAAAGTTTACTTCTAATTGTGCTTTCTCTCAAATATTGATAATTCAAATATGTACTGACAATGTAAGACATAAATTAGTAGCGAAAGAAGTTTCTTTTCTTCAAAACCAGTTTTCTAATAAATTTTAATCCCCTCCATGGGGCATTCAAACTCTAGATAATGAATGAGTGCAACAAAATGTTGCTATTTTAACTTCACCTCTAAAATGACCAAGATGGAACTGACATCCATTATGCTATTCCTTTCCACTACTGCTTTTATCCTAAGGATTAAATAGTTGATTATACAACAATGAAAATACTCAGACACTGCCTAAATATCGCTGGGGTGAACAGAGTACACAATCTTGCACTTGCCACCCGTTAAAAGAACGACACAAAGCAAGCTGTGGCGAAGTCACAATGAGTGACAGGAAGAAGGGACACAACCACAGCGGAGGAAGGAGGATCATTTCAAAGATCAGCTCAAGGATGAGCATCCGGCGTGATTTCTTGGCCGTCCAGGACAACAAGCAGAAGGGGAATCAAATGTTTCAAACATAAAAAATTGGGAGAAAACTGAACATTCAAGAAGAAATCCTACAGTAACAATCATCTAAGATGCTACCATCACTGCTATTCTCAACATATACCCAGCTACCAAGTACTTCAGGTTTGTTCACCTATTTATTTATATTTAATAAGTCAAATGAATATGTATTTTTTCTTGTTACTTATATTTCTAAATATGTTTCCTTTCTTCTCCATTCCAGTCACTAATACAGTTCAGGTTTACCTAAAGCAATATCTACTTTTCTTGACTCTAGACTTTTATTCCAGACACCAAATCTTTTTATTCTACATTGGTATCCTAGTTTAAGGCATATTTTATCAACATAAAAAAAAATCTTGGTACTCCCTTCTTCAAAATTTTATTGTGTTCTAATTTTGAGCACATGAAACTTAAAGTACTTTGTGCGCAATGTACAAGGACTTTCATATTCTGAGACTTCTTTGAGTCCAGTCTCATCTTTTACAATTGCCCTTCTAGATTATTATGTTGCAATAATACTGAATTATTTACAGTTCCCCAAACCTGGGTTATACCCCAATTCTTTATGCCTTAAGACTTGGTGTTCTCACTTCTAGGAAAATTTTTCTACTGCTTTTCCATATGCAAAATTTATTCATTCATCAAGTCCCTAATTTATGAAACGGTTTCTATCACAGAAAGTCTGTCCTTGATTTTGCTCAGCAAACTCAGGCACATCTTCTACTCCCCTATCATTCCTCCTCTATTTAAAAAAACACATGAACACCAAAAGTACCATAATGGTGACAATTATTAACATATCACTTTTGAGCAACACTAAATAGAAAACATTAAAAAGTATATCTCATATGATAAGCATAATCCTGAACATGGAGTCGATGCGCAATACATATTTGTCAAAGGAAATAGTTTGATTTCAGACAGTATATTCAACTGAGCCCAACAGGCTATGAGAGATGTAACATTGGTATTTGGGGATAAAAGGTAGGACTGGAAGTATACACACTGAAGATAGTTATATGAAGAGTGAAAGATGACAGAATCAAATATTCGTAACAAAGAAGTACACAGAACCCAGGGAAGAAAATTTCTGGAACACTAAGGACAGAAAAGAGTAGAAGATACACATAAAAAAGGAAATGAGGCTACTGAAAAAAGCAACAATATTGTAAAAAGAGAGAGACAGAGACAGAGACACAGAGACAAAGAGAGAGAATATAAATCATGAGCCAATGATTTATCAAGAAAGTGGGGAAAAAAAAAGAAAAAGAAAAACACTAGGTTAGAAAGTGTTCCCAGAAGCAGTAAAGAGTTTGAGCTCTACACATTGCTATGGGCAAAGAAAATAAAATTTAGAACAAGTGGCAACATTTTGTAATTAGAACATTATTGATAAACTCATAGTACAGAAGAGCAAAGGTGAAAGTAACGTGGAAAAGGGTTAGGTAATAAGTGAATGGAGAGGAAAAAGCAGTCAGTTCCTTTCTGTGGGCATAAGAATTTTTATTCTGAGTTTTAGAAACAGCAACAGGAATACAACTACTCTTCACACCACAGCAGGAAAAACACACTAAATCAACAAAGGGCAGAAGAAACTGCTTAAACAGACCTTTGTCAATAACACAGAATACAGAAACAGCAGTACGCCAAATTTGTTTCCCCACATGGAATACTGGTCCAAAACAGCATCTCTTAATTCTGATAAACTTCTGAATGATTGTTTTCTGGGAGAGAAAAAAAGAATTAAGTATTAATATCATAATAAGATGTATAACATTCATAACTGGGAAAAATTTAAATTATCTTATGCACTAACACACATACAAATAAGAAATTTTTAAAAGTGTCTCAAATTTTCAAATACAAATTTAATCATTAAAAGCAAAAACTATAGCCCTGACAACTACCACCATAAACAATGTTCACTGTTAAGAGAAAGGCTACTCAGCAGGGAGCTTTTCATTTCTTAAGAGAAATGCCTAGGGTCAAGAAATTCTTCAATAATATACAGGGTTTTATTGTTTGTTTTTTTGGGGTTTTTTTTGGTCACTCGGAATCGAACTCACAACCTCACGCCTGCCATGCAGGTACTTAGGTCACTGAGCTAAATCCCTGGCCTATTTTTTGAGACAGGGTCTTACTATGCAGTTCAGGCTGGCCTTGAACTCACTTTGTAGCCCAGGCTCGTCTGGAACTCACAATGATACTCCTGCCTCAGCCCCAAGTGCTGGGATTAAAGGCATACACCACCACACCTGGCTAATATGTAGTTATTTAAGGAAAGAGTGACCCTCTTCAAAGAGGTGTTTTACAATCAAGAAAACTTTATCTTTTAAAGTCTGAAAAGTATTTTCAAATATCTGAATGCTCACGCTATCTTACATATTTGTGGCTTCTTTTAAAGAAACTAATGTTAACGTTTCAAACCAAATGCCACCTATAATTCTAACAACATAGTCAACCTTACCTTTTAGTTTGGAATAAAAATAAATCCTCCACTGAAAACATAGTCACTTTTAATAAAAATGACAGAAAGCATATTTTGGGAAATACAAAGTAATTTTAATGTTTACCCCAGCAGATACATTTATAGTCATCCAGGACAGAAAAATCATCAAGCTAAAATGCTTTTTTTTCATTTTTGGTAATGATGAACAGGCTTTTAATGTTTCTTTAAAAGTGTACTTGGGTAATTAATTTAGGATGAAAATAATTAAACATGTATATAATTTTTAAAATTTGAAAGCAAATTAATCCTCAAGCAAGGGATTTAAAATTCAGGTACTACATAAATCTAAGAACCTTTCCATAGTATGAACAGACTCAAAATGGCAATGTGTCCACAAGGTAAGTATTTTAAATGTTCCAATGTTACTTACTGAATTAATGCATGAAATCGCTCAAAGCCAAGCTCTTCGACAGCCAAGGCAGCTATACATAAAAGACACTTTTCAGCACTACACACGGCAAATAAATGACACAAGATACACACAGCAGGCTGTAAATACTTTCAAGCAATCAAAACTCTCCCTATTTTCTTACTCCCTTAAAATTCTCAGTTTATTTTTAACTTTACTATAACATGAATTTATACTTCAACATCTTAGTTACCATGGTTATAACCAAAATGGATATAATACTGAGAATGTAGAAGGGTTACTGAAGAACAAACATTTCTTTTCAATTCAGGTATGCGAGGACGGTTTTTGAGACAAATGATTGACACATCACTGACACGTGTCTGGCACTTTTAAATAAAGTAAACTCATCATAGCTAAACTTCTTCCTTTATAATATAAATCCTTTGGGTTTAATGCTTCATTACTAAACAAATGTGTATTAAAAGGCATAGCACTGAAACTACACAGGTTCAACAACAGCTTTAAGTTTGCTTCCTCATTCATTTGTGTAACCGTTAAGTTTTCAGTAACTTATTGTTATTAATATAGTACTAATGTGAATTGTAAAAATTGAAGAAAATAAAAGAAGCGTTCATTAATTAAAGATGATATTTATTAAGAACTTCACTGGTTCCAGACCCTTTTTGTAACTGCTGTGCAGGTCTGATTTTGTTTACTCCTCTTTAGCTCCATTTTACAGCAGAGGAACTTGAGGCTCAGAGAGGAATCCACACACTGATAAAGAACAGCACTGACACTGAACGTCAGTCTTGGCTCTCAGAAGATAAAATCTTTTAAAGTATGTCAGTCAAAATATCTACTTTATCACAACCAACAACGTGATGTACTATATAAAACAAATCTTAATACTTTCAAATATAAATTCTCACTAATGAGTTAAGGAAATCAATTCATTTGGAATCATAGTAAACATTTTTTTACTTACAATTTAAAATTCACATTATGCTAGCCAAAGGTTAGTTTTGATCTTCAAATTTTTAAATTAGGGTTTAAAATCTTTAAAAGTCCAAATGGTTAATTTAAATAATCTTTTCTTTTATGTGGGAAACAAACTGAAATTGAACCCAAGTATTCACTACTGCAAACGAGTGTGCATTACCAACAAGCCAAAAATATACACACCACATAAGCCAATGAAATTAATGTTTGTGCAGAATGTAACATTAATGAGGGAATCGCTTGACATTTAAAATTTCAGCATAAAATAAAAATTCTCTAATCTTTTCTAAATTATACTGTTTTGCAATGCTTGATTATCTCAACATTTTCACTAATAGTACCATGAAAATAGACATAAAGAGTAATTTTGAGAGAAGAGGCAAGCAAAATAAAAAGCTTAGCAGGCAGGGATGGTGGAAAATAAAACACAAGAAAAAGAACACAGCTGGGAATAAAAGAAAGAACAAGTAAAATAGATTGTTATATGGAATAAAAATTTTAATGTAAGTTCAGTTCATTATTAATATCTAAGGTAAAATCTCATTTTTTCAACTAACAATATTAAAAACAGATTTCAAATATAGTGTTAGGTCAGGTCAACTTTTAAAATGGGGCACAGAATAAACTGGAAAATTACTACACCAGATCTTTGGAGGGGAATTTAATATAATATGCCCATCTAAATTATTTACTGAAGTTAACAAATGTAAAGGATTATGGGGCCATTTAATACAGGCCAGTTTATCATTATAGAAATATAGATGACTCCATAGTAAGTACATAATATACTATTAAGAGTCCAAGAGAAAATGTTATATAAAAAGATCTATTTTTCACAGATCAATATATAGATTGGCTTTAAGTATATAGTCTTTAAAATATCTTTTAAATAGTTCAATTACTCCTCTCTTAAAATTTTAATATCTTAAATGGAACTATTAAACATGTTTACATGCAATCTAGAAAAATTTGAAACATATTTTAAAACCCATCTTAAATGACATGTTTTACTATCATCCTTGTAAATATTTTCTACTTGTCTTCAAATGTCATTATCAATTCTAAAATAATAAATTATTTCTGAAAAGCAATGTTTGAAAGGTCTGAAAAGAAACATCTTCGATTCTTTAAGTTTTAAAAATTATTTCTTGCACATACAGTATTAGAATTTGCCAGGCTTAAGCATTTAAATGCAGAGGTAGGAGAGCGAGAGACAAGGACAATGTGGGGACATTTCAGCCCAGGGAGCCAACGGCACCTTATGGATAATCCTACATGGAAAACAAGATGCCTATCACAAGCAATCCAACTTCACTTTCTAAATCAGATATCCAATTAAAAAAAAAAACTTATACAGAGATGATAGTTAATGAAATGCAGTGTAAGTGGAATAGGTCACTTATGAACACATAGGTCTAGTAACTGTCAAAAATCACTGACTACCATGATTATTCTCAAAAACAAGTAAGAAAGACAACTCTTATCTAAATTCCATACTACCAGAAGTCTCCATTTTGCTAGTACATTCTGGCAGATTTTATTCTATCACTTAAGAATTTTCAAAGATTAAAGACAATAGAATGTATAATTTTCATTAATGAGAATAGTTGTCATGTAAGTTATTTTAAAGAAAAAAGTCCTTAACCAAGGTATAAAACTTAAGATATACTTAAATCATAATTCAAATTACCTTAAAATAATTCACATATATAACAATGTCCAACAAGTTCAGGAGCAAAAATATCAGCATGTAATTAAGAAAAATGTCCCCATTTTTGCTCTAGAAAGCAACTAAAGATATTTAATAAATTTACTGATGTCAAAAGCCCTTTTTATTTGCAATACTAAACAAAAAAATTAAATTTAAAACTAAAGTATAGTCATTTCAATTTTCTAAAGAGTTCTAAAAGTTAAAAAAGATTGTTATCAAGCAAAAGATAGGTAGAACTTTTTTCAGTCCACTTTAAGAGACGAGTGTATATCTTATTTTGAAACATGTAGTATCTTCTAGTAATTAAGATAAATGAAGCAGAAATAGAAATTATTAAGTCATTAATTCAGCATATGCAACAAAAACGCTATAAAATTTAAAAATATTTTCTCTTCAAAATGTTCAGTAGTTTAATAAAACAAAAGAACAAGAAATCACTTTGTGAAATAAAAACATATCTTACAAGAGTGTTCCACTTGGCAACTAGACTCTGCAGGACTCCCAGAAATACTAGCGGTTCCCTCAGCTGTCCTTCCTCTCAGCCATGAAACCAAGCAGTATGGTGCAGAGTTGTCACAGCAAGTGCTTTCTAAAATATCACATAAGGTGTGACAAAGGAGTTCCTTCTGCTCTTCCTCTAAAAACAACCAAAGTAGAAGTTACAATGGCTTCTTTGAAAAACAATTGTGCCATGAATAACAATATTGAGGTTGTCTTGATTTAATGATGGAAATTGATCATTTTAAGAAGGGATAAAATCCATGAACAACAGATCAAAATATACACTTTGTAAAACAATGTGCTTTAGGACTAAAATATTACCTCTTTATATACTGCCATTGATTACAAAAGGAATCCTAAAATATGCAGAATCAAACATTATGAAAAAGAATGAATATGCTATTTGGAATAATCTGATACTGATCATCCCTATCTTAAACTGCAAATTTAGCATTTAAACCCTGAGATTTTCTTTACTGCCGAACAAAGTACAACATCAAAGCTGTTGAGAACCTCTTTTTCCTCCTACTTCTAACATCTTTGATCAATCTGTCCCACAAGAACAAAATGATTCATCA
>RJWM01019868.1:0-38250 GCA_004363535.1 Dasyprocta punctata | reverse complement strand
TCCATCCACATCTCTGCTCTCTCGAGATGTTCATTGCTGTTGGCTGGAATGTAAATGCATGAAGCCACCATGGAAAACCATGTGTGGATTCCTCAATAAACTAAAAGTAGATCTACTATACACCCATGGAGCTATCCCAGTCCTGGGTACACACCCAAAGGAGACGACGTCAGTATGAGAAGACACATCTGTGACTGTGTTTATTGCTATGTTATTCTCAATACCCAAGAAGAGGAACCAAAGTGAGTGTCTATGTGTAGATGACCAGATTAAACAAACAAACGAACAAACAAACAAGAACAACAACTTGTCTATGTATATAATGGAATACCAGTCAACTACAAAATGGAAGGAATGCTGTTATTTCCAGCAACCCAGATGGAACTGTAGGACGTTATGCTAAGCAAAACAAGGCAGGTATAGAAAGACAAATGCTGCCACGCTCTCATTTATAAAGGGAACATAAGGAAGTAAAACTCATGTTGGTGGCAGAGACTAAAGAACAAGGAAATGGGAGACAGCTTGTTTGCAGAAGCTAAAAAAAAATAAAAATAGGAATTGTACAGAAGAAGCCAGTAGAATAGTCATCAGTGGACTGGCAAGCATAATGGGGAGGATGGATGGAGAGAGGCTAGATGAGAGGGACCAAAATGCACTCCGACAGGAGGATTTACTGTGGGTGTTCAATAGCATAGCAACGCAACTCTGGCCCACAACAATTTATGATACATTGCGGGATAACCAAAAGAGCCCAAAGGGTCCCCCCACACAGCAATAATTCATAAACAGCTGCAGAAATGGAAATGCTCATTATCTTGGTCTGGTCAGGACATGTTGTGTACATGGATGGAATTGTTGCACTGTACCCCATAAACAGGTACAAATATTGTGTGTAAATGAAACACATTTTCTAAAATATTCAGTGTCTCTGAGTTTCCTACTGGGACGATGGGATAGACAGAAGGATGTTTTGCTTTTGTTTTTGTTTTGTTATGTTTTATATTAGTCAACACTAGTAAGTACCACAGCAAGACACAGAGAACAAGTCTAGGCAGAGGCAAATGAGATGACCTCAGCTTGTGAGATCAGGGAGAGACCACACCCACCACCTTGAAATAGAGTACCTGTCTTGGGGCAGTGACGCTCCTGCAAGCTTGGCGATCGTAGGAAATATATCCATGTTGCTGGTTGGCTCATCAATCTCTAGGCCAGCCTGTATCACTCTTGGCCATCGAAGGATGCCTGGAATCCGAATACCTCCTTCCCAATTGTTTGCTTTGCCTCCTAAAATTACCAAAAGAGAGATAACAGGGAGAGATCAAAGTCTTCCAAGTGCTTTAATTACATGAATTGAGTGAGTTCTTCAAAAGCAATGCAGTGCATGTTTTAGTGGGGGGAAAAAATAAATGACATGGTCAACACTATGCTAGACATGGTCCACACTGTTTGCGTACTGCGACCCATGACTTTGCAATTAAGAAGACTCAAATCTCGAAGTCACAAACACCCAAATCCATGACTTTGAAGTTGAGAGTACATATTTTATTCCTACTGGTTACCAGATTTGCTAAGTAAAAGCGTTGCATCCCTCAAATATCCACATTCATATTCCGGGGAACTTATACAGCAAAAGGAACTTTGAGGATGAGATTAAATATCTTGAGGTAAGGAGCTGATCTTGAGTTACAACAGTGGATCCAATGGCATCACAGCAAAGAGGGAGGAGCACACAAAGGATCAGAGAAGCCAAGGCTGTAATCGCAGGCAGAGAATGGAAGATAGAACTCTGCTGGCTTTCAACATTGAGTAGAAACCCTGAGCAGATGAAAGCAAGAAGCTGTTAGAATCTGGAAAAAGTAAGAAAGCAGATTCTCCAGTAGAGTCTTCAGAAAGACCAGAGTTGTGGAAATACTTTGGCTATTTTAGATCAGGAAGACCTATTTGTACTCCCAGAAACATCAGGCAATAAATTCAAGTTGTTTTGAGCCATCAAATTTGTGGTTTGTTGGCAGAAGAGCCAAAGGAGAAGATACAGCCCTGCGCCCTTGGACAAAATTCCCTCAGTGTCCTGGGCACTGCACAGAATGATTATCCCAAGTCTCTTCGAGAAGCCACAAAATGAGGTCATTGACATCACGATGTTTACCTGATCACCAGGCTTTTTCTTAGAGGCTAGTTGAGGAAACACGCTTTGTACACAGAAAGCAATTAGAATATAATTGAATACAGCAAGAAAAGGCTCCCAAGATGGTCTACAATGGGTACTCAGAGTGGAGCAGTGTCAGTAGACAATGTCACAAGATGTCAGCATCCCACAGGCCATGCATGGGGTTGGCTGAGTAAACTGATGCTTTGTTCCTGTCCCAGAGTCGAGAGCCATCTAAGCGATCATCAGAAGTTAGGTTGGAGAAAAGGCAGCCAGGCTGAAGTTCACCAATGGCAAAGACAACAACTGGGTTTAGAAAAAAGAAATGTTGGGAGGCAAGCATCAAAGTTAAACAAAGTTTGAGCAAGCTAAAAAATAACATTAATTCTTAGTAGAGATACGATGTATAATTCACAGTGAACAGGAATGTCAATTACATTTAGGAAGCTAAATTTTTATTAACGGAAGTTTCAGGGATCTTACAGCAAGAGTTCATGGCAAAAAGACAGTGTTTTACACTACACTCAAACATTGTAAACTGAATTCTATTCATCAGCAAGATCTTTCCATAGGGGACACTCACACACACACTGAAGAAAAATTCATACATAAACTCATGCTATAGTGTGTAGTTTCTATGCCAGGCTCCAAAGAAAGCTAAAAGTCCTCCTTCTACAATAGCTTTTCAACATCACTTTGAGGGTAATGATCTGACACGCAGTGTTATTCTTGCTTCACAGACATCACATCCAATAAATGGGAGGTTTAACTGATTTGCTAGGTGTCAATAGCAGAGGTATACGAGGAATCTGAACATGCTAAGTACAGTCTGATCACTCTTCTTTTCTCAGTCAAGGCCATATAATTGTCACATACTCATGTTTCTTTTTTCATCAGTTTCTCCTCCTCTTCCTCCTCCTCCTCTTTGTTTTTTTTTTGTTTTTTTGTTTTGTTTTGTTTTGTTTTTTTGGTTTTTTTTGGTGGTTCTGGGAATTGAACCCAGGGTGCTTACACTGATCTACATCCCTAACTCGTTTTCAATTTCATCTTTTAACATACGGTCTCGCTAAGTCACTAAATTACCCAGGCTAGGCTCAAACTTGTGATCCTCCCATCTCAGTCGCCCAGAATGACCCAATTACAGCCACCACACCTGGCTGTCTTCTTCTCTTTCTATTCCACCGAGCTCGTGCCATTTGCCCTTTAGGTTCAGCAATCACAGGAAAAAGGACCTCAAAACAAAGACTAGTTTCATTAATAACTCTGAAATATACATACTGCCCCACCAGTCAAAATAATCAGAATCAGTAAATGGGAAATGGGATTCAAGTCTTAAAATAAGCCAAAAGCATCCTTGGAAACATTTACTTGTGCAACAGAAAAAATTACATCTTGCAACAGAAAAAAGGATCTTGGTGGAAACTCTAGCCAGTTAGAAACTGTTTAAAGCCAGCTAATGGTGAGGAATGAAAGAGAATTTGGAGATATACTGCATGGTTATGGGAATGCAGCAGAAATCTGTGCAGAATGTAAAGGAACTTTCTTCAGTAGTTCAGTAATTTTTCAATGAATAAAAAATAGCTTTGATATGTACATCTACCTACAGGGTCAGTTCCCCTGTCCCAAATGCTTCAGATGCTATGTGTGATGGGTCACAGTCAAACGTTTGGAGTGCTAAAATGTACTGTATAAAATTACTTCCATAAAGTATGCTGTGTGCATAAAGTGTGTAGAAGACATGAATGAATTTCATGTTTAGATTTGTATTCCTTCCCCCGAGATATCTTATTATGTATGTGCATGTATTCCAAAAATCTCAAAAAAAAAAAAAAAAAAACAATCCTGAAATCCAGAACATTTGTAGAATTTCCCACTCAGCATCATGTTGTCACTGAAAAAGTTTCAGATTCTGACAGCATTTCGGATTTCACATTAGGGATATTCAACATATATACATACGCATGTATATCAAATAAATATTATGTACACGTGTTGCCAAAGCGAGCACTAAAATAAATATTATGATTTATATGGGATAGTAAAATCCTTAGCATACATGAATATATAAAACATACTATATATGAATCAATAAGCACTCACAATGTTCAGTGTTTCTACAGTGTTCAAGTCAAAGAAGAGGGAACAAGCTGATGAACTGCCCCAGAGGGCTGCAGAAGGATTGCTTCCTGGTGGTCATAATGGTTGAAATTCCTTGCTCATCCATGAATGGAAGTAGACATCTTATCTTACTAAATCTACCCCAGAGGGCGCTACTGTTTCTCTCAGTGTTAGAGACGCATAACCTGAGGAGGAGGCAAATCAGTCAGTGTGCAGAAGGTCACTCCTCCCAATGGCAGAGTCACAGATACGAATCCAGCCCTGTCCAACTCCAGAGGCTGTGGGTTTCTACAACTCAAAGCTACGTTTGCTTCGCAGCTGGAGAATTTGTACTCAGTTGTCTACACGCTTCTGGAAAAGGATCATAGGTCCATCATATTTAGAAACTCAAAGAGACACATCTGAACTGCAGAATGAAGGACTGTGACATTGAGCAAATTTTCTATTCTCCCAGGAGTTAAAACATGCATCATCTTTGGGGAATATGGCAATGCCCCAGGTGGGCGTACTAGGGCTCACCAGGTGACGGTGCCAGGTACACTTGGCTACACAGTCCCATGAGACCGCAGGTGATAAACAAGGTTGTTAAAAAGGAAACCACACGGAGAAACCCATGGACATGGCCAATGTCTGTGTGTATCAGGGCTGAGGTGCCGTCCCCTCTGGGGATCTTGCTCACCCTCCAGACTTGCAGGCTGTGGGAGATGAACACAATAGGACAAGGCTCCATGGGCATCTGCTTTGAAGGCAAACAAACCATTGCAAATGTTCCTGGAGAGGCCCTCAAAATGGCACTCCCGGCCAGAGATTCCAGATCCCAAAGGGGACTCCATGCCACACACAGCCAATGGGTGATGACAGCGAACCTTTGCCCAGGTGAGCTGCACCAAGTCACCCCAGCTTGCGTGCTGGCACAGGGCTGTGAGAAGCAGGTGTCTTTGCAGCCTCCAGCCCCAGCTACCCGCAGTCATTTTGTATGGTTGACATGGTGGCCTTTGGTGTGACTGTACCCACAGCGAGTTTTCTTTCTTTTCACAAACGCATACTTAGTTTAACACAGATATAGGTAGATCCAGAAGTAATTACAGATCTATGTGTCTACATGAATAGGTATAAATACATGTCCAAATTCTGTCCACAGAAAGGGCATGGAAATGGTAACATCCTGGTAACCATAGCACACCCAGTGCTTGGAACTTGATGTGCAATACTGGCCACTCGGAAAAGGAATCTGGATTCCCAGAAGCTGGGACACAGAAGATACAAATGTCCTGTAGAACCTCAGATAATCTGGGCAACTGATCCTCTCACTCGCATAGACTGTGCTCGGTGACTTTCAGGAAATGTGGAGGAAGGGTAAATAGTACCACAGCCAAGTGACCACAAATATTAACATCACCAAGGATAAGTCAGCTGTGATCATATGATGCCCCTCTGCTACGAGGTGATGGGTAACAGGGTTACTTCACTTCTGCAGTCTTTACCCACCAAACCTGCAACCCCAGTCCAATCAGGAGAGAGAGACACAAAGCTTAGTGGACCTACACCCACACCTACTTTTCCGATAAACCGTTAAATGCAACATCACCAACCGGGGAGAACTGAGTTATGCGCCACATCATGAAAGTCTCATCTTGTGGTTTGTCAACAATATTCAGAAACTAACCACACATATCAAATAAACACGATCGAGTGCAGTTTCCCGAAGCTGTAAGTGATGTGTTTTTACAACTGCCAAGGAAAAAGAAAATATTTTTTAAAAACTTTCAGCAGATGATAGACACCTCCAAGCGCATGCTGCCTAAGAAAAAACATGTTTGCGGCGGCCTGATCGCACATTTCCAGGCATGTGTGATGAGTTTGTCAGATGCCGTGGGCTGGAATCTCATTCCTCCTGCCATCGGAAGTGCAAAGGGACTTGCATTGAATGTGCCCACCAGGCTTAGAAATCCCAGCTCCTCAGCGGTAGCATTGTTGTCACTGCCAGGAATGCAATAGGGTGAACTTTGGTTGGTCCACTCATTTGGCAGAACAAAGCAACAACTTCCTCTGCTTATGAATAACAATGGAACTCAGCAAATCTCTTGAATGATTCAATCTCATCGAATATCCTAGCTCACCCGCTCCTCATGCCACTCTTTGAGACAGGTTACACGTTTAGCAGTTGCGAAAACTTTGTTCAAAGTGACTTAGCAAGTAGTAGCTGGTACTCACTAGAGTTCCACAAATCAGTCCCACTAAACTCTGATACTCAGATCCTCAAAAATCATACAAAGACAGGAATGGGGTCCTGCTCGACAGAAACTCACAGTCTCAGCAGGTAGCTCAGACAAGTCCGATCTGGTGTCCAGAAATCCTACACAGAAGACAGAAATGCATGGATGGAGGTCATGCCTTTCAGACCCTCGGCAATTTCAAAGGACAGTCCAGACATACCCACGGCTGACTGCTAAAAGAACCCTTTAGGAGTCACAGAGATCTATGACTGCATATCGTGAGCTAAAGAAACCCAGGACCTCAAAGGACAGCTTGCACAGTGAGCTTAACAGATAACTTTTCCCTGGGAAACCCTGTGTCAACAGACTTTGAGCTGGGCTCCAAAGAATAAATAAGGTTAGGAAAATGGGAGAATGGGTTGTGCAAGGAATCTGAATGATTTTTTATTCCCCTGAAAATCTATGAGCGGAGAAAACGGCATGGGCTAAAATTAAAATTTGGTGGAGTAATCATCATATTCACACATCTCACGTCTCGATGGCGGGTTGCCATGACGTTCCCATTGCAGAAGGGTGACGGCTGAGGTACTGGATCTCTCCCGGCAAGCAAAGAGCAGATTCCTTCATGATTTACTTCCAGACCCTTGCAAGGAACAGCTGCTTCCAAAGAAGGCTTCTATTTTTGTCTCTTGGAATGCTGTCAACCCAGCAGGTCCCATACCACTTTTAATGGCAAGAGCATATGCTAGTCATCCTTATGCTTGATCTGGGCATAGAGTTTGACAAAATATTTCTGCTTCTCATTGTTTTTCCCCTGCTTGGATATCTATCCACTCAGCATAACACAGATTTCCTGAATGGAGGCCAACATCATGGAAGAATGTGGTGAATGTCACTCACACTTGATGCAATGTTCTCCAAGACAGTGCCACGTTCTACACTGTTCTCGACGCATAGATTCCAAAGATGAAAACCCAGAGATTGCAGATGGGAGCTGCAACAATATTTGGCACATCCAGTCAACCTATCATCCACCTTCAATCAGGACAAATTTAAAAAAAAAAAAAACAATGACCCGATGATGTCCACACTCAAATGGGGGGTAAAAATTTGAAGAATACCCATGCAATGGATCATCCCAGTTCGAACAAATATGAGTAACTTATTTATATCATACATCACACACCTAAGTAAGACACCGACCATGAACCATTTCTCCACAGAGCCAGATAGGATAGTAAATATTTTAGGTTTTGTGCGTTGTTTTCTCAGCTACTCAAGTCTCCTGTTGTAGCCAATAAATGGCTGGGAATAAGACATCCATAAAGCAGCACGACTGTGTTTCAATAAAAGTTTATTTACAACATCAAGTGTTGGAACACAACTGGCTACCCATGCTCTATTATTGAACTTTGACTGAGGGGTTGGATGAGGTCACTGAACCTGACCTTAATCCACAATCCTTCAATATGGTTGGCAAATGTCACGGCGACATCTCGGTTTGTCCTTCTCACTGACAACCTCCTTAATATCTTTTGCAAAATTGAAAACCTAATTATATATACATGTATCTGAGACTGGAAATGTAAAGTCAATCATACCCCGGTTGGTTCACCTTTCAGATATCATCCTCTGGCTGAAGTGAGCTTCATGTAAATGTCCCAGTAAACAGTTTGTCCTTTCTCACCATCTGGAAACCTCCGCTGTTCCTGATGTTTGCTCTGCTGGGATTTGCCCTCACACCCAAACCAATCATTTCTACAAATCCTTAAAGCCTGGATAACATGCCCTTCTGATTTCAGTAAACCGTCTGTCACCAGCAGTAAAGATAATGTTTCCCTACTCTCTGTCTGCAAGGTATTGCTCAAGTTCAAATTTATGGGATGCATGACAAGCAATCCTATGCATATTTTCTCATTCCAATGGGACCAATAATATTTGAGGACAGGCTCCAATTCACCACTGAATGCAGTTAGCACCCTCAGAGCAATGCCTTCCAAATATCTTCCTGGAAGCTTCTCTGAGTTCCTACGTTAGGATACGTGACTACTGCTCCTCCTCGAGAGTTCTGTGACCTGCATGTTATCCTGGTTGTGTCGCTGAGTGACACATATTGCACCATGATAAACAGAACAATAAGGTATGAAGTCCACAAAGAGAAAATGATGAAACCAAGAGAAACAAGAAACAGGAGATGTTATGAAGGTGCTGGTGCCACAACACAGCATCCTGCTTTACAGGAAACTTCTCTTTTTCTGAGAAGTGCTCTCTGAAATAACAACAAAAGTGCACTATAATAAATATATAATCAACCGGCATGGTCTTTTTCATTATCAAGTTCTCTGTCCTGTGCATACTTTGATGTGATGTGCTTTATATAACTGGCAGAGAAATAGGTTTGCTTATAACAGCATCACCATACACACGTGAGGAATACATTGTGCTTTGAGATTTTGGTGGCTCCCTTGTTACTAGGTGACAGGGATTTGTCAGCTCCATTATAATCTTGCAGAACAACCACGGTATATATGGTCCATTATTCCACCCTGATGGTGGGGGCAAGACCTTAGATCTTTACACCTGCATCTCAACACTTACGACAGAAGTTACTAGGACTGCAGACCCCAGTACCTGGCATGCTCTATGAACCCAATCTGTGAGTGAACATAGGCTTATTTATTTATTTTATTTTATTTACAAAGAATCTACATAATAATCAATAGAACAGACAAGCAGATTTAGCAAGGTCATGGTGCAAGGTCACAAAGCCATATGCAGAAATCTAGTGTTGGCCTATATACAAGTAACGAATAATTCAAAAGTAAAATTGCAAACGCACAAGTTACAACACCGCAAAAAAGCTTAAAGTACCATTACTGTATAAATCGACCAAAATACATTCATTATCTGTATCCTAAAAACTATAAAAACTGATCAAAAGTACTCAAATACAACCTAAATAAGTGGAGAGAGACTATGTATGTGAACTGCACAAATAACAAAACATTTATTCTCCCTAAACTTATCTATAGACTCACCTCAATATCTAACTGAAAACCTCAGCAGAATTTTTTTTTTTTCCAGTGAAGGGAGGCATTGAACTTACTTCTGGACAGGCCATGCACATAATCTTGAACCCAATGAGCTTGTGAACAAATGAAGATAACATAACCTTCGTCCACCTGTGAAAAGGCTGTCAGATACCCCTGACAGTCTCTCTTGACTGATGCTGGCCAGAAGCAAAAGTTTTGTCATTTCTTGGGAAGCCACTGGACAGGTCTGCCAACAATTTCAGGAGGAAGCTGAAAAGAGCTACTTTCTAATAGACCACCGGAGCCTCTCTCAATTAGTTTCTTCCCCAATAAAAATATCAACTGCTCTCAGAAAGCTGTGTTATTCTACAAGCCAAAGAGATGCCAAAAGCAGTGACTCCGTGGAGTAACTCGCAAGTGACATGGACTTGAGCCAATCAGTTGCTTTTGGAAATTTACACTTCAGGTAAGGAAGAGAGATGCTTTCAGTGCAGGCATCGGGGAAATTTTAGAAGCATTTCTCTGCATGTGGAGAAAGCCTACACTCTTGGGACCCTCAGGAAAACATGATTTCCTTCCCATACTTCTGCAGAAAAGTCATTTATAGAGTTAATTTATCCGCATCACTGACATGTATTATTTGCTCGTAGGCAGAAGAAAAGGGATGGAGGAAGAAACTTCCTCAAGGTGACCTTGACTTGGGAGAGGGTCTTAGTTATTTTCATACTGCTGAGACACAATATCCAGGGTCCACAACTCTAAAGAGGAAACGCTTATTTGAGGGCATGGTTTGTTGAGGTTTCAGTCCACAGTGGGCTGGTTCCAAGGCATGGCAGAGGAAAGAGAGTGTTTACTGTAGCCTAGGTATCCTTTATCAAAATGCTTAGAAGCAGAAGCACTGTGGGTTTTCAATTTGCTATTTCTGAAGTTGAAATATTTCCACATAGAAAATGATACATCTTGGGAGGGGACCCAAGCCTAAACATAAAATGCCTATTATACACAAAATCTACCCACCAAAAAATGTATACATTAGGAAAAGAAAAACTTGTATGAATCTTTTAATACTAAATTTATTGAGACATCATGAGATTAACACAAATTACATTTGGTCTCTACAGTTACAAGAGGAGCTTCCAAGTAGGGGCCATTAGCTCCTGGGACATTTATCAGTACGGTGCACTGCTGGAGTGTGTATACATTTATCAGTACGGTGCACTGCTGGAGTGTGTATACGTTTTTTGATGGACTCTGTAGTTTATTCACATACACATGTCCTAAAGACCTTTTATGCAACTTATGTATTTATTAGTACATGTTTACAGTATCTCATTGTGCTTGAAACATAGCTTTATGGTATGGACTTTTCCTCCTGTGGTGTGATGTTTCTCAGTTAAAAATGTTTTAGGTTTTGGAGTATTTGGCACTCTGGATTTTTTGGTGATTAGTTGTACTCTTCCTCTATAACCAACTCTTAGGGGGGTCTCATTTAAGGTTTCATCTAAGGGAGGGTATTTTAGGGGAAAGGGAGAAAATGCTCTGTACCAGGAGGTAGAAGGAGGTAGATTAGCCATCAACAAGTGTGTGCTGAACACCTACCACGTGGTTATTTTAGATTCAGGGATCACATCATGAATCGGGCAGTCAGGCCCCTCACTCCAGGGGGCTTGAAACCGGTTGGGGAGACTAGAAGCCAAAAGAACCCTAATCCACATTTCCTGGAGCAAGTTCAGGATTGCAGAGAAATCTTAAACCTCATCGGTGTTAAGCAGTGCTTTACCCGGTAAGAGTCCCAAAACCTCAATGTGGACATTTTCTAATATCTGAAAAGCCTTGACAGAATTTTTCCTGTTAAGCGCTATAAGGGTTCACAGAGTGATGCACCAAGCTCTAGGATATATGTTCTTTGGTATTTACTTATTTTCTTCTGGAAGCAACTCTGAACAACTCAATATGAATACGGGATTAAATTAACTAATAGTGCCAATGGACTCAGGAAGTCCTTAATTCTTAAATGGGAAGATGGGTTATTCCTTTGAAAACTGGTTTTACTGGGTTGGCAAATCATTCAAACCATGTGGACAGTCTAAGCAAATTTATTTCAGAAAGTCCTCAGGGATAAATATTCCAGGAATTACTATCTGAAGGACTTCCTGCCAAGATTCCTAAGAATTGACCAGAATTATATTCACAATGCACTTATTTTATTTTGTTTTTTTTCTCTTTTGGTCTTTTTAAAGACAGGATCTCACTATGCAGTTCAGGCTGGCCTTGAGTTCACTTTGCAGCTCAGGTTGGTTTCAAACTTGCAACGATCCTACTGCTTCAGCCTCCTGAGTGCCGGGATTACAGGCATACGGCACCGTGCCCAGGCACAATACACTTCTCATCTCCTCCTTTGTCTCCCAATTCTCCTTTTGCTATATTCTTTTAGCAAAGACAAAATTTACCTGTATCTAAATCTAAACAGGATAATCACACTCTAAACTCAATGTCTTTTTTTTTTCCTTTGGTTTTTTTGTTTCTTTGTTTGTTTTCAGACAGAGTCTCACTATGCAGTTATGTAGTTCAGGCTGGCCTTGAGCCTGTTTTGTAGCCCAGGCTGGTATTGAACCCCCACCGTCCTCCTGCCTCAGCCGCCCTAGTGCTGGGATTATAGGCATGTGTCACCGTACCAGGCTAAATGCAATTTCTTAAGAAAAAAAGTGAAACACAGTGTTTTCAGAGCTGCCTTATTTCCACAATATTAAATTATTATTTCTTCAAACACAGATTATAACAGAAATGAAATGTACACAGCATTCAAGAGAAAAGTCCATTGAATGCAGCAGAAAGTTGGCTTAATCCAGGCAGTTTCACTAAATTAGCCCATAGATTTCATTAGCAAAACAGATTTGATTCAGGAATACAGGAAAATCAATGAGTTTAAATAGTACAGATCTTCTGGGAAGGGCTTTCACTAAAAGAAGTCATTCCTGCTCTGAAAAGGATGTTCTTTTGATCAGGGCATTAAGTGGCACGATTCCTCTGGGTCTACTTAAACCCCTTGTTGTGTCTGCCAGTTTGCAGCTTTACAAAACGGGAGGCGAGGCATCGACTTTTCCAAGCCTGTGGTCCCTTCCCAGCCCCAGAAGGAGATGGTGTCTCTCGTTAAGGCCTCTGTGTTTCAACAATATTCAGTCACCAACCGGATTTCAACGAAGTCGGACAAACAGATAATGCTTCCAAACTTTGACATTCATCAGTGCCATAGGTTGATGCCATTTCCAACAAACAAACAAACACAAACACACAGAAGACATTTCTGACACATCCAGTGCATTTCTAAATAATAATAATAATAATAATTTGGGTCACTTTTTTCATGCCTGAATCTTGTAACCTGAACAACCACTTCTAAGATAATGATATGCAATATAGGAACTAGTGTTAATTTCCTGCTATTTTTGTTTTGAAATTCTGTATCGTTTCTATCCTTTTTTTCTGTTTTGCTTTTCAAAATAAAAAAAAGAAAAAAGAAGAAGAAGAAGAAACCACAGAAAAATAATAATAATCTGTGTGGAATAGCAAGTGATATGCTTTTAGGACTTTACAGTAACAACAGAAGCCAGCCACTATTCAAGACCTGCGACACTCCCTTCCTGACCCAGGATGCTTTTGTCCCCACTGTCACAGCGAAATGGCAATGCTGTCTCCTCCCTGCACTGTGAGTCTTTCTCTTACTCAGCCGCCGTCACCTCTCCGTGTCCTGAACCTTCACAGCCATGAGTGTGGACCTTTCCTGAGTAACGCATTCCTTTCTAACCCTGCCTCTCACGGTGATTTATGTACCTGCCTCCTCCCGGCCACTAAGCTATTTCAGACTCTCAACAGGCACTCGGCGAGAGAATGAATGAATGCGTGAACCCAGGCGTGAAACGCAGTCCCTAACTCCGACTTTCAGAGAGGCTGTAATCTACAAAATAAAGGCGAAACAGCTCTATCCACACAGGCTCATGGAAATCAGCATCTGTGTTATATAGGAACGCAAGGGTTCACGCCTCATTGTTCTAAAATAAGACGGTAAATAGAAGAGCACACACGAAGAGTGACAGCCCGATGGGGTTGATGCTGTTCTGATTAAACACGCCTGTGCAGTCATTTAACACACGCGGAATACTGATTGCATGCCCTGCATTCCGATAACGAGAAGCTAAGGAAAGACAGTGCTTATGTGCTAGGTACCAGGCAACTGAAGGTCTAAGAAATGGGCCCTGCAGGGATAAGGATGCTCAGAATAGCTTGGACTCCAGAGTACACATGAAGAGATGTGAATGTAGGCGTAAGGTTTCATGGACCACCCATAGGACAGGCTGCAGTGGATTCTCCCTCTTTGAGTCAGACACCACAGTGAAGCTTCACCAAACTCTTGGGAGACTGCAGAACTAGCTAAATGCTGCTCCTCCTTCTGTCAAGAGTTACAACCGAGAGGGACTGATAAAGAAGGCAGAAATGAGTACAGAGAGCGAGGGAGAGAAATGGCAAAAGATTATACATGCAGTGAAGGGTTACTTCCTTCCAAGCCCTGTTCTTTCTGGAAGACTTCTTGAACTCCCTTAGTCAAGTGAGGCTCTCTCTCATCTGTGAATCATTCACATCTTGGGCACACAGACATCAACTCTCCTTTATTAAAGGGGTCCCCCTGCCCACTGTAGGCTTCCTGCCTAGACTCATCTTCTCAAGTAGCCATCGAACCACCCATTGGTTAACTATGACTTCCTTTCAGGCAGGAAGCACGTCTTCTGTTTGCTTATTTTTTTGCCCCATATACTGCAGATGTTCAGTCAATAGTTTTTACACAGACTGACGGAAGAGAACCCACATAGCATCTGTGCGTAACCTTGGACGTAAGTTCTGAATCATCAGGATGCCATGAGACATCAGGATGGTGGAGAGATGACAGGGCTGACTGTACTTTCTTGCTTTGTGCTTGCAAAAGTCAACAGTCTCATGTTCTTCTGCTTTGTACACAGTGTGGCTTATTCAGGCAGCTGCTGGGCTGCGGGACAGGTGCCTCACACCTGTGGCTGGTCAGGTGGACTCATTCAGTCTCACCAGCTAAAGAACCATCCCTTCGTATGTGTTCAACCACCTGCACTGCAGATTTGGTTGGGGGGAACCTAAAGCTTCGTCCTCCTAATCATCCTATCTGAGTCTTTGGGAAATGGGCCGCTGTACTGGAATTAGAGACCTCTATCCTGAATTCACAGAGCATACACCATATAAACCATGAGCTAGGTGTCATTTTTGCTTCTCCAAAGACTAGCAGAACACCTGGCCCATCATGCAAACGGCTTAGGCGATGCTTGGAAGGAATAAAGCTTTAGCTGCAGACATTACAGCAGGTTCAGGATGGCTGCAGGGAGAATCCTCAAAAAACTAAAACTAGAATTTCCATTTGAGCCCAATATTCCCCTTCTGGGTATCTTCCCCAAAGAGCTAAAACCATCACGTCACAGTGATGTATACATACCCCTGTTTATAGCAGCACAATTTATAATCACTAAATCTTGGAAACAGCCCACACGCTCCTCAGTGAATGAAGGGATAAAAAAAAATGTGGTATTTGTATATGATGGGGTATTGCTCTGCTGTAAGGAAGGGCAAACGCAAGATACTTTTAGGTAAATGGATGCACTTGGAAGCCATAACTTTAAATGAAATAAATCAGACACACAAGTTCAAATGCTTCATTGCTTCTTTTGTGTGAGAAACCCCAAAGGAGCAAATTGGAGGATAGATGTTGGGAAGAAGGAAAAAAAACAGGAAGAGGGAAAGTGGGGGGAAGAAGGAATGAAATGAAGGGACACGGGATGTAAAAAAAAAAAAGAATGTAAGGGAAAAAATAGAAATAAAGCTTTTGTAAATGCAGAGGGGAGGAAGGGTTGAAAGGTGGGGAGGGGAACGGGAAAAGAAGAATTAAGGTCTATTACGTATAGGTACAAATTCCCTGTGGTGAATGTGATCGATGTGTATGGTGAACATACACTAATAAAAATAAATTTTAAAAAGTAACTTAATGGATCTTGAGATGGGGGGATGGTTCTGGATTACCTGCTTGAGACCGATACAATCACAAGGCTCCACCTTACAAAACGGAAACAGGCAGGACAGAGAAAGTGAAGGCGATGAGGAGGAGATGAGGTTAAAGGAGGGTGGAGAGGCGGTTTGCAGATACTGAATTGTGGTCTTTAAAGATGGAACCAGAGTCAGTAAGTCAAGAAATAAGGCAACCTGGGGAAACTAGCAAAGGTCAAGAAACAGCTTTTCCTCTGGAACCTATAAAAGGACATGGTCCAGCTGGGCATGGTGGTGCATACCTGCAATCCCAGCACTTGGGAGGCTAAGGCAGGAGGATTGCTATGAGTTAGAGGCCAGCTAGGTTACAAGGTGAGCTCAAGGTCTGCCTGAAATGCATAGTGAAACTCTGACTTAAACAAAACAAAACAAAACAAAACAAAACAAAATAAATAAAAAAGACAGAATCCAGCTGCCATTTTGATTTTAGACTGACGGAAATACCCACCTTGAACTTTTGCATTCTAGATCCACGAGTTAATAATTTGTGCTGTTGGAAGGCAGTAAAGTCTAAATTAACTTGTTACAGCAGGTAGAGAGGATGCAAATGGAAGGGTAGAGCAGGTGTTGTGCTAACCAGGTGCACAGTATGAGGTGGTATTTGCAATTCAGGGGTGTACAGCACCATTCCACATATGGACGTGGAAGACAGGCTTTCGAAGTGAGCAGAAAGACTCACTATCGTCTTCTAGGTGTCTACTGCACGGAGCGTGAGGAAGTCTCACATACCGCCAAGAAATGGAAGTAGAATGGAAAATCTCTAAGGCCAAGGGAAAAGCAGCCTGCTATTGTGCTGTGAAGCCAGTGCCAGTTCACATGACCACTTCTCACCTTTATAAATTCCGTTGCTTCCTCCATGCATTTCTCCTTTGGTCGTCACTTCTTCTACATGGGCTCCCTGGTCTGATGTGAAGTAAACCAGGGTATCATTGGCCAGGCCCAATTCATCCAGAACATTCAGAACCTGCCCTGGAAGAGAGAGAAAGACTTCACTTTAGAGCAGTTTGGTCATCAGGAAGGAAACAGAAACAGCTGCCCTCCTCTACTGGGTAGTTCATCCCTCAAGGCAGTAAGGCAACATCTGTGCCCCCTGAGGTGTAACATGATTGGGAAAGATCTGTCATGACCAGGTTCATAGAAGGGTCACCAAGAGAGGCCACCTAGGGCTCTGTCCAGCTGGCCCAGGTTTTGAGGTTCCAAAGAAATAACCCACCAGATGACCAAACGTGTCTGCAACTCTTTCGGGAGCAATTTCATCTTTCAATATTTTGCAATAGACAGTCAAATCTAGAACTGTCCATCACGAATATCAATATTTCTCATAGTTGCCTTTTTTCTTTTCTCTCCTCCTTTTCCTTTCCTCTAACACTGCCCACCGGTCCAACAAAACAATTACTAACGGCAGCAACAACAACGATATTTCATGCAACCTATTGATTACTTGCCACATGAGAAAGGGTGTATTCTGTGTTTTTTGGTGTATACCCCAAGGAATCCTTAAAAGTCAGAGCTGCTGGTCCATTTTATACATGAAAGCAACAAGGTTGTAAAAAGAGAAGAGACCTGTTCAAGTTCAGACATATAGCAAGCAGGAGAACCAGAAAGTGTGAGTTAAGTCAGATTCTAAAACCCACACTCTAAAACTCTAAACAGTGGGTGGATTTAGGGAGCCAAGACAAAGAGAAAAAAAAAGACCTTAAAGTAGAAAAAAATACATTTCACAGATATCTATGGCCAAACCCATGGATGAAATGCTGTAACTGACAATGATATGAAAAATGTCTTCCCTAACTAAGACAAGCAACGGGAAAGTGAGTGTGGAGAATGATGAAGTTAGCCAATGAGTTAACAGTTCCTAAATATGGAAGAAGAGCACAACAAGTAAGTATTATAGTGTTCCACTTCTATGTCCTCTTAGGAGTTTCCATAAAAAGCCAGGTGTAGCGGTGCCTGCCTTATACTCTAAGCAGATGGGAGGTTAAGCCAGCAGGCTCAAAAGTTCAAGGTGATCCTTGGCAACTTAATGAGGATCTTTGCTCAAAAATATTATTTTATTGTAAAAAAGCAAAAAAAAAAAATTAAAATAGAAAGAGCCAAAAAATTATTTTATTTCATGAGAAAAACAACAGACGCAACAGAAGCTACCATGGCCCATGAAACAGAAGACAATGATAGCCCAGTTAGAGATAAATAGCACAGTTTCCTTATAGATCACATAGTTATATGCTGCTTGTTTGCAGTTCAGTACCATAGTATGTACATCTGGACTTCAATCGGCATAGCAGGCTCTGAGACCCTTATTTATTTACATAAATTGATACATAATAATCAGACATATTCACGAGGTATGATGTGATGTTTTGAAACAGGTATGAGGTGTGGTTAAAAAAAGTGAATATTTAACTCACCCCATCAATCCTATTATGTGAGTAGCAAAACTTTTCATATCCTCTGGGGGTTGTGGGTGACATCACTGATCTCCACAAGGAAACCAAATTTGGGGTCAGGTTCATCAACTCACTGTAGCATGACCACAGCAGTTGAGATTCTGCCAGGATACCAGACATACTTTGCAACAGAAATAATGAAACACGAGATGCTAATAAATCCTGTCTAGGAGATAGATCATGTCGATTCCTGAGCTCAGTGATGATTGGGTGTTTACGCTGTATGCATGAGATGTGCCTCCGTAAAACCTTGCTACAAGTTCAGCACATTACCCCTCTGACTTGAACTTGGGCAAAAAAAAAAAAATGGATTAGAGCAAAAGACACATGGTAATGAATCCACCTCTAAATCTACCCCCTCCTTGGAAAACACATCCCATCATTCTCGCCACCCCCTGCAGCAGTGCTGGAAGTCCTCTTTCATACATGTCTTTAGGTGGGCTGTCCTGACTGCCTCCGTATCCTAAATGGATTAAAAACATTGATCATTGACGGTCATTTTTGACATTGGGGAAGTCTCAGCAGTCACATGGTTCCAGATTCAGTGAATAAGGTGAATGAGGACGCACAGCAGTAACATGTTTTTATGAGCCTGCCTTTCCCTCAGATGGCACTTGGCAGCAGCATCCAGTATATTTTTTTTATCACGTCTCGTAAAGATGCTCCGGAGAAGGGACTTCTATAACTGCTTCAAAAAGTGGCAAGAATGATGGTATCAGTGTGTTCAAAGCAAGGGGGTGGGGGGTCATGGCAATGGGTCTTTGAGTGCAACACATTTTAAAATTTAAACATTCACTGTATTTGTTGATCACACTTCATACACTGTTTAAAGTTCACACCAGGGAAAACATATCTATGAATAGGGATACTATCCACTACAGATATTAGTAAGGAGATTCCTCAAAAAATTGAAACTTCAACTTGTATTATTTTTTGGGGGGGAGTAAAATCATTCAAAATTCTTTCTTCTACCTTCTTCTTTTAAAAATATACAAGACACGCTCAAGAGATGTATTCATCTAACTGTGCAGTACCACACCACAGCTTACTTTGCTAATCTAACTGTAACTTGGTATTTCTTAACCAACTTGTACTCATCTGTCTCTGTCTCCCAGTCTGCATAACTGCCATCTGCTCTCCACTTTGAGGACATCAACTTATCTTGCTTGCACACACAAATGAGATCACGTGGCATTTGTCGCTTGATATCTGGCTCACTGCATTTAACAGGATGTCTTCCTGTTCTATGATGCCACTTCAAATGCCAGGAGTTGGTCCTTTGCTATGATTGAATAGACTGCAATGTGTATGCAAGCCACACTCTCTTGTTTGTACACATTTGTTGGATATAATGTTTATAGCCTTTGTGTGGAGTTGGTACATGCATGCAACACATCTTCATTCCCTACCCTTCCCACTTCCAATGCTTAGTCCCCTTCCCCTTGGAGAAACATCCATATCCTGACTTCCTATTACCTTACTTATCTTTAATTTTGCACTTGATTTATATTTTGGGTTTCATCTAATATGCAAGCTTCATCTGTATGTCTGACTTCACTCAACATTATGGTTTCTGCACACATCCATTTTCCTACGAATGCCTCTACACTGCTGGTAGGAATGTAAACTAGTATAACCACTGTCTTAGTTACTTTTTACTCGTTGCCGAGACAAAATACCTGATGCCCAAAACTAGGGAAGGAAAGGTTTATTTCTTACAGTTTCTCGGGAGTTTCAGTCCATACTCAGTTGGCTCCAAGGCTGCATGGTATGGTGGGGCTGCCGTTCATGATGGCCGCAAGCAGCAAGGCATGTTGGCAAGAGAGAGCTTGGAGGGTGGAAGTATGGAAACGAGCAAGAGGAAGACCCACCTCATTTACACTGTATCTCAGCTCCCCCCCTGGGTGGGTGCAGCACTTATGTCACCAATCCCAGCTCTAGGCAACAAACGATAACAAGTGCCAGACTCAGCCTCATTAAAAGTATATGAGGACTTGGGGGTACATAATATCACCCAATACAACCACTATGAGTTTTACAACACTAAGAGCATGGGAGATTCCTCAAAAAACTAAAACTATGAATCCCATTTGACCCAGTTATGTCTTTTGTAAGTATCTCCTCTAACCAGTTAAAGATATCATATCACAGTGGTCTGTGTGTGTTCATGTCTGTAGCAGCATGATTTATAATAGGTAAATCATGGAAATAGTCTATCTGCTCATCACCTGTATTTATACATATTTTCTTTATACATATCATACTCGATAATTTTCCTCACACTCTCTTCAGTCATTTTCCAAGCAGCTCACCTCATCAACCCTATTATGTGAGTAGCAAACCATTTCACATCCTCTGGGGGTTGTGGGTGACATCACATGGAAACCAAATTCGGGGTCAGGTTCATTGACTCACTGTAGCATGACCACAGCAGTTGAGATTCTGCCAGGATACCAGACATACTTTGTGGCAGAAATAATGAAATACGAGATGCTAATAAATCCTATCTAGGAGATAGATCACGTCCGGTCAAGATAATCTCCATGCTTCAATTTCCAGGAAAGGGGAGGAAGAATCACAGAATGACCTCCCTGCAGAAGTGGCAAAGATGATTTCTGATGCAGACACAACATCCAAGTCATTGGCTGCCAGGCGGACATCTGCTAGTGTATTGCAAATGCCACAGGGTAGACGAGGTTCAATCCTTCTCAATTTTTAACTCCAGTGGTGAACATTCTCAGCACCTGAATCCCATACGTAAATGTAGTGTTCTCAGAATCCAGCGACAGGACACCCGAGGCCCATTTCAGTAATTTGTCTCCTGTGATAAATCACCATTGTGTAGACATTTATTGTCTTGTTTTTATCTGGTCCAGCTAAGCAAACCACCTGTGCTTTTGGGCTCATCTGGCTGCAGGGTTATCTGCCTGTGATACTAATGCAAGCCTTATTTCTTTGAAAATGGTAATTAGTTCCATGAGAGAAAATAGAAGTAACAAGGCGATACAACCCTCGCCGGGCTTCGAAAGAAAAAAAAAAATGATGCTTTTGGTCATACAACAACTTCCACGTAAAATAATACAGGTCGAGGTGTAAGGGTTTCCCATTCTCCTCCTGCAGTTAATTCAGAGGGAAAGGGCAAGGAACTGTATACCTGCATTTCAGACAGTAGTCACCTTTTCTTTATTTAGAAGAATCTTAGCTCAAAGGAAAATGTTGTGAAAAAAAGCTTTGCAAGAAAAAAAAATACGTGAGGTTCTATGGTAACTTCTGTGCACATCAAAGCCCATACATCAGTATTTGTACCAGTTTGTTTATAAGTGCCCAATCCTTGGAGATAGCCAAGAAGACATTCAACAAGCAAGCGGATGTGTAAGGCATGGTACTTTCAGACAACGGAAATATAATTTAGCCTTCAAAGAAGTGAGTGAACTAGCTGTGAAGGACCAGAGATGAACCTTAAATACACATTTTTAAGTGGCAGAAGTCAATATGAAAAATTAGTATGGTATATGGTCTCGCATATAATCAGGAAAAGGGAAGGCCATGCAGACTGTAAAAATATCTTCCTGAAAGAGTTAAAGACATCACATTAGAGTGATCCATGCACAAACATCCGTGTTAACAGCAGCACAACTCATAATAGCTAATTCTTGGAAATGGCCTATTGGTCCATCATCAACAGATGAATGAATGATGTGTGGTATTTACACACACAATAGAGTACTACTCTGCTGTAAAGAAAGATAAACTTGAGTCACTTGTAGGGAAA
Source organism: Dasyprocta punctata (assembly GCA_004363535.1). Lineage (NCBI taxonomy): Eukaryota > Metazoa > Chordata > Mammalia > Rodentia > Dasyproctidae > Dasyprocta > Dasyprocta punctata. The sequence continues at coordinate 16,402 of RJWM01019868.1, read as the reverse complement.
TGGATGCATTTTAAGACCATAATACAAAGTGCAATAAATCAGACACACAAGTTTCAATATATATGGTTTCTCTTATATGAGAAACCCAATATATAAATGAAGAGCAAACTAAAAGAAAGATCGTAGAGAGACAGAGCTCTTGCAAAAGGGAAGGAGATCAAGAGACGGTGGGAGGGGAGGGGAAGGAGATGGAAAAAGAATTAAGGCGTGCGACATAATATGTACCAACTCCGCATGAGGAATGGGATCTTTATGTACTGGAACATATACTAATAAAAATATAAATTGCAAAAAAAAAAAGGTGAAGGCTGTTGGGGATTAGAAAGAAGACAGGAAAATGATGGAGAGCATGTGGGTTTTGAGGGCAAGGAAAGAGTTGGGCAGGATGCCGGAATGGTGGAGACAGGATACACCTTTTTCCACAGCCATGGAATGCGCACTTTAAACAGTGAACTGCAGGATTCAACTCTGGGCTTCTTTGAATAACAATATATCAATACTGACTCCTCAGTGGCAACCAATGTACCACATTAGTACAGATACAACGAATATGAGAAACTGCGGGCAACTGGGATGGGAATGTAACAAAACTCGGTACCTTTCCATTTCTCTGCAAAGCTAAAATAACTCAAAGCGGGTTATTAATTTTCAAAATGTCTCTAAATTGCAATTTTGACTCCACGTCCTCCTCATTCAATATTTGATCTATTAATGACACAGGGTCTGAATTTAAGGCTCAGGCGCCATGGAGTTTGGGGGACAATGTTTATCCCTACAGATTCATTCCTAATGCATTTCCTTCGTTTAAACCAGACAACTCCTATGTACTATCTCCCCTTTGGACTTTTTTTTTTTTATTTTATTTTGTTTTATCTGTAGACAAATCAACAGTTGCATTTATACACAGACTGTTACAACTAGAATTTTTTATTTCCATCTCCATCTTAATATCCCTCCCTGGATACAGCCTCCAAATTCCAATATTTCAAATGACCACTGTCATGCATTTAATATGTCCTCGCTCTTATTCACTGCCCAGGAGTGGTAACTTCACTGATTATCTTCATCTACAACTGGGCTGGGATTAATACCTGAGAAAGCAGCTGAGACCATTACGCAGGCATGAGCGATGGAAAATCCAGCTCATTCTGTGGAGAAACTGTCAGATTTCCGATTTTCTTGTAGTCTTCCCTTCCCTCCAAAGACACGCTGAGGACCCTATACTACGCAGGTTCATGCCAGAATCTTATTTGGAAAGCCCGGAGTTCCATTAACCATTTATTTTTTCATAAGATAGATCCTATCAAAGGTCTAATATATTTCTCTCCTCAAAATTCCAAACAGAAATCTCCCACGGGAATGAATGATGCTGTATTATTGTCTCTCCGAGAGCAATAGATTGCAAGTCAGAGGTCCAAAAATATTATTCTTCAGCGAGGTTCTTGAGGTATAATGATACCAATTTATATAGGATGATAGTTTTGAATTACCAGTGGTGGGCTGCAGGATAGCTTATAAATGAAATGTTTTATTTCCAAAGCTTTCTCGCATTTTTTTGCCCCTGAATGAAACAAATACAGACAATCAGGCATTTCAAGAGCACTTTGTTATTTCACTGCAGACAAGAAGAGCCAGGTTATCATCAGCAAAGACTTTCTGACCCGCCATGTTATAGCCCTAAAGAAGAAAATTTGGAAAACAGGAAGTCTAGACTCTGCCCCTGTGGTACAGAAAGGCTAAATTCCAGTCTGGAGAGTTCATTTATTCCAAGGATTCCTTCTACCAACAAGCTGCTACTCAGAGTCTAGCAGGGTGGTACACTCCACAGGAAACAGGAGGGTTCCAAACGTGCAGCTGGGATTCTAGGTCTTATGTGAGCAAGAACCAAGTATTTAACTTCTTATTTAAGGTCCTGATTTAAGCAGACTTGTTTTGCTTGAATCTCTAAGATTTTTTTTTTTAACCTCTACATGGGAGATGTCATGGACAAGAACAGTGAGTTGTGTTAAGGAATTGGGTACAGAACATTTAGGTTGGAATCAGCCTCAGAGTCTGTGCTGAACATACCTTAACTCTTACCATGGATTTAAAATATTACTTTGCCTCATTGGAGCCCACGTACTTTGCTTGATTTAGACTTGTGAGCTGAACAAGGTGTCACAGCCCTAGAATCTCAGCAACTCAGTAGGCTCCAGAGTTCCAGGCCAACAGGGCAACTTAGCAAGATCATGGCTTTAAATAAAAAAAGCAAAAAGGGCCAAGGATGTAGCTCGGTGGTAAAGATCTTGCCTAGCATGTCTGAGTCCTCGGTTCGATCCTCAGTAAACAAAAAAACAAATAAAATAAAATAAATACATTTGTGTTTTCTTTTTCTTTCTTTCTTTCTATAAGGTAGGTTGAATCAGACAAACCATTGGAATAAAATGTTTGAAGTATGTATTTACATTTTCTGAAGCACTGGGCTTCTTAATGAAAATAAAAGAACCTCCCCACACCTTTTATTACAGTGCATAATGTAGGGGGTGTGGAATGAAGATGTGTTATGTACATGTACTGATTCTCTACAGGGAATGCACATAACATGTACTATAAATATGTACCAATAAATGGAAAAAAAATTCTTACCTACTAAGAAAAGTTAAGAAAGGAGTTCTACCTGTTTTTTTGCAGAACTCTGGGAAATGTTAAATAGCTCCTTTAAAGCTATTTTCATAAGTTATTCTGCAATGGTTGATACACTGTGTCAATCTGAGATGTTCAGAAGCTTAACTAAGTGACTCAGCAGCTCTACATCCTATGGTGTAGAGGACAGGCCCTAGGGTGGCTGTTTACAGCCTAGGATGATGCAATGGTTGATTCATTGTGTCAAGTTGAGAAGTTTAGAAGTTTAAGTGACTCAGCAGGGGATGTAAACATCCTCAGTCTGTGCAGGAGGAGAGTCCGGAGACAATGTGAGGACTGCACCCACCCTAGACAGGTAACCTGGTTTTAATATAAGGAAAGAAAAGAGGCTTGCTTTCACCTTTTTGGTGCTTGTTGGTTTTACTATCTTCTGCTGCCTTGAACTGTTGCCCCTCAGCATGCCACCCTACCTTGGAGCCAGCTGATTATGGACTGAAACCTCCACAAACTGTGAGCTAGATGAACCTTTCCTTCCTTGACTTTGGCTGTTGGGTATTCTGTCTCAGCAATGAGTGAAAAGTAACCAAGAAGATTAAAGACAGAATGAGAGATAAAGTCATTGAACCTCCTGGTGCAGATGAAGGTTTCTCTGTATGAAATGCATGGTGCTGGTTCAGGGATGTGGCCTTAGCTGCTATAATCTGATCCTCTCCAGAACCATCTATCTAGCCATAGAGAGAAATTCTGCTGTCATTGTTTGGGAAGAGGCAATTCTTTGTTAGCTTATGGGGGATTACAAACATAACTAATATCTCCTATATCAGGACATACCTGTCACAACACAAAAATTTATCATCTGCAGTTGGACACAATGTCCACCTAATGGAGTTGAACTCAATAGTGTATTTCTTCCTGAAATTGAAATAAATGGTCAGGATTTCCAAAACTTCAGTCTGATCTTGCCCTTAATATGCAGTTCAAGGGACCTTACAGATGGGCTGTTTGCAAGCACAAGATTTATCAGTAGGATAAACACAAGCTGAAAGAGCTTGCACATGTCCAACAAGGACATATGCTAAAAAAAAGCTCAACAGCATTAGACATCTACAGAATGCAAATAAAATTTACAATGAGAAAACATCTCCCTCTGGTGAGAATGATTATCATTTAAAAATAAATCAAAAGCAGAAGGTCACAAATTCTGGCAAAGGTATTGTGAAAAAGGGATAGACATTATGAAAAACAGGATGGAGATTCCTCAAAAAAAAATTAAAACTAGAACTTCTGTATGATCCAGCTATCCCATTTATGAGTGTATATCCAAAGGAAATGGAACCAGCACCCTAAAGAGATATCTACATGTCCATGTTTATCGTGGCACTCTTCACAATAGCTAAGATAGGGAGTTTTCCTGGGGGTCCATCAGCAGATGAATGGGTACAGACAATATAGGTTCTATGCATACTGGACATTCAGCCAGGAGTAAGAATAATACTATCATTTGCAGCAAGATGGATGGAATTGGAGGACACCATCTTAAGGGAAATAAGCTACACACAGAAAGACAAATAGTTCAGTATATGCTCTCTCTCAAATGTGGGAGCCTGAAAAAGAACCTAAAAGTGGCATGGTGATTACTAGGAATCCAGAAAGGAACGAGACCATGGGTTAAAAATGGGAAGTTAGATCTAGTCACTGTACAACATATGCATGTATGAAAATTGCTTTCTGACCCCTGTTAATCTGTACATTAGTGGATAAAGGAAAAAGTCGGCACAAAAGAAAAAAGTTTACTACCAAAAAACAATTCCCAATTTGGACTTTTTATCTACATTCTATAAACTGGCTGAGAGGAAAAAAATAAAATAAAAGCTTGCTGTGCTGTCTTTGAGGGAGCTTTCTGTCTTTTTTTTTTTTATCTTTTCATTCGTTATCTGATTTGAGGATATTTTGGAGAAAAGCAAGCAAAATGGTAATAGTTAAAATGAACATGTAGAGTCTGGTCATACTCTTTATTTTTGCATGAATTAGGCAAATGTCAAACAACAACAAGTTCTAAGGAAGGGACCCATGAGATACTGTTGCAGAATGGTGAACCAGAAAGAAGAAGGTCAGCTCTACCACAGACTATGTGAGGAGAGAGGTGGCCACTATAGTATGAATGACTGAGCTCCTGAGAAATGGCTGCACCTATGACTTGGGCAGTTCTGACACCGCCTGCAAACATGCCTGCTATCCATAGATGACAGGAAAAGTGCCCTTTCTGGAGGTCTTTTCTAAGTGGATACATTTTCCTGAATCAGGACAGAGCCACAAACTCAAAGCCTGATCTTGCTTTCTGTCCACTCAACCAGGTCCACCACATCCATTAATTTGGAGACCATCTCTTTTGTTATCTTATTCACTTCCACATCTTTTATTTAACCTAAAACTTCCATTCCAAATATGTTCAGAAGATATTCCTAATCATTTTCAAGTAGCTATGAAAAAGCAAGTGAAGGGAACATTAAAAAATGAATTACACCAATTTATGCATTTTTTTCCATTCAATTCAAACTAATAATCAAGACCTTGTACTTAGGATATAGGCTGCCTAATATATTCATATTATGTATCTATGTTCCTCAAATTTTTTTTTTTTTTTTTTTTTTTTTTTTTTTTTTTTTTTTTTTTTTTTTTTTTTTTTTTTTTTTTTGCGGCACCAGGGATCGAACTCACAGCCTCACGCTTGCCAGGGCAGGTGCTTAAGCCACTGAGCCAAACTCCTGGCCCTGGTTTTTTGAGGCAGGGTCGCACTATGTAGCTCAGGCCAGCCTTGCGCTCGCATTGTAGCCCAAGCAGGCCTCGAACTCACAACGCTCCACCTACCTCAGCCTCCCGAGTGCTGGAATTAAAGGCGTGCACCACCACGCCCGGCTCTGTTCCTCAAATTTTAATGGGCTAGTTTATCAAATGGGAACTATGCTAAAACAAAGATTTGCACTCAGTTTGTTTGGGTTGGGGTCTGAAAACTTTAATTTCTAAAAAATGCTTCCAAGGAATGTTAATCATGGTGACTGTTTGAAGAACTCACCCTTTGAAAAGAACGTTTACATGTGACAAAAATGTGTAATCAATGCTGATATATAATAAAGAAAGACAGTTGACATTTGACAGATTTCCAGAGCTATACTGTTCATAAGAGTTGGCTTGAGTTTCAGATCTTTTGATATGTAACTTATATTTGCAGTGAATAAACATGAATATTCATATAATCTAGATGAGTTAAGGCATGGAAAACTGAAAGACTGAAGCCCTGCCATTCCATGAGTGACGCCTGGCTCACTTGACTGGTGTTCTCCCAACTCGGGGAGTTTCTGCTCGAGTGTATCTTGTTTCCTGGAAATCCACCCTTCTTGGATGTTGTTGTACCTGGTGGCTATGATAATGTTGTGATTTCCTCCACTGCACCCGTCTTCACCCTAATCAGAGTTGTAATGTGTGATTTATCCTCCTGCACTCACATCTGCTCGAGCCATCTGGGATGCTTTCCTAGCTCTATTCAGCTACCTTCTTGGATGAACAATAACTTCTGTGTATGTATGTGTGTGTGTGTGTTGTTTTGCTAGGGTGTTGCATTTGCTGGGAATAACTCAACAATTCCAACTGGCTCTCATCTGTATGGAGCTCACCAGCACCTTCCTGTGTGAATGAGGCAAAGTCACACAGAAGAACAGAGTTGTTTCTGTTGCATGGGAGGAAACTCTATATGGGCACATCCGCTGGTCAGAGGAGGCCACTTTGAACGTGCCTGTTATCGGATCATCAAAACCACACCATGTGGCTTCCCTCAGCCTCTAGCAGTCACACTGCCATGGACTGTTTTGAAATGGCAGAGGTCAGCTTAAACAAGACATCTGTCCCCTCCTAACTCTGCCATGCTGCTCTAATTCCTAGCTTCTCTTATTTCAGAAAATAAGGGTTGGTTATTTCAGTGCAGCTCTTTGCTGCTTGGAATAGTTATCAACTGAATGTGCCCTGGGAATTGATCTAGTCTTACCAAGGCTGACCATATGTTCAACCTTGGGCCATTTCTAGGACAAAGTCAGTGTGAAGCTCCAGACATATCACCTTTGTGCTAGCCAGCTTTTCCCTCAGTACAACAAAAACCTTAGATAACGAGCTTGTAAAAAGAAAAGTGTTATTTTGGCTCATAGCTTTGGAGGGTTCAGTCCATGGTCAGTTTGTTGTGTTGCTTTGCAGTCTGAAGGGAAGGAGAGTATTACAGTAGAATTGTGTGAGCGATCAAAGCTGCTCACCTCATAGCAGGGAAGAAAACATAGGAAGAGGAAGAGCTTGCAGCCCACAACCCCCCACGATGAGCAAACGTCTTCCCACAAGGCTCCGCCACTTAAAGTTTTCACTGCATTCCAATATGGCTAACTTGGAGATCAAACCTTTCACACATGGGCCTCTGCTGGACATTCAACATGCAAACTACCGGAAGTCTGCACTTCTCCAGCAGTATTTACTTAGAGATGCAATTTTAAACTTCCTGTCTGAGCTGGGAGGGTAGAAATGGGTGAGATACGAGTAGGGAATCACCATAAGCCATGAATGAGTTATCTGGTGAACCAAATCTTGTAGAAGTCTTGATTTACAGCACCCTACCACACCATTGATACTTGTTCAAATGGTAAAATTTATATTCAATTTTACCATCTCAATTTGAAGATGCAAAATTTAAAATGTTTCCTTTTGCTGACACCCTGTATATGAATCACAGGTTCAAACTCTTCCTGCCATTCAAATTAAAGCCTGAGTGCACTGACTAGCACCTTGCCACCCCTGGGGACAACATGTGGCCCCTTGTCCCTCTGTCTGTGATGCTTCTTTCTCTATTTTGTGCTTCTCTCATGCCATGAAGTGAGCACCACATCTGTCCACCACGATATTCCCTGGACCTCTAATTCAGATCTCACTTTGCAGATACACTCATTGGTATACAGTAAAAGGTCATTTAAAACAGAGCTTTCATCCAAACTCTTGGATGCTAAAATATCTTATCTTGGAATAGATCACTAGAAAATGATTTGCGCTACTGGGAATGGCTTGATAGCTTAAGAGCAGCCTTTTTATTAGTAGTATATTTGCAATACACAATGAATACATTCATCTTGGGGAGCGGCCACATATATATAGGGCACCTTAATCTTTACTACTCCCTCTTTCCCTTCTCTCCCTCCCTTTTCTCTCCCTCCATCTTTTGGTCCCCTTCACATTTACAAAAGACCCATTTTCCCATTGCCTCTTATCTATCTTTTACAGCAGTACCTCGGGTAATGAACTTAACTTGTTCAACCAATTTGTAAAGATGCTCGCCTTTCTATTTGTGTGTGAAAGATGACCGTGGTCCTGTTTGCCACCTGATGCAGCGTTTGCAAACAAAAACAAAATTTTGCCAAAGCTTCGGTTTGCAAACCAAATTATCTGCAAACAAAAGCACTCGTGAACCGAGGTAACACTGTATTTTGCTCTTTGAATTATTTATACTCTGCATTTCTCATTTAAGCCGTTCTTCACCCTTCTCACACAAAGGTAAGCCCTAAAATCCGCCCTGCTCTTGCTATAACAGCGGAAAGAGAAACTGAAAGCAGCACTTAGATCGTGTGCATGGAGGAAGATGACCTTGCCCAGTGAACTCTAACTCAAGAAAACTCTTAGAACTGCTCAGCAGCAAAGTTGAAGAGCAGACCTGGGACTTAGGAACCATTGCAAGCAGAGACACGAGGAAATATCAATAGAATAGAGAACTTCCTCTGGGAAGTGTCCAACCTAAGGGAGATCACCTTGGGCACGTAACAGGGAATGCCGAACAAGGTTAGGAAAGACAAACTGACTGACAAAAAAGCCAGCAAACGCTACCTGCAGAGCCACAAGAAACTAAGGGATTTACTACCTGCCGATGCGCCATAGTCTATAGACAGTAACTTGCATTTCGTGCAAATTCATATTCACAGAAAAGCAAATTCTATAGATTGGGTTATGTCAGTAGTAACATTTGTGGTTGGAAGAAAGCTATTTATTCTTTCCTGGTCAGAGTCCCTTTTATTCACGTGAACCACACAAACCACAACAAACCTTGGCTACTGATACCTACGTGAGACACACAGGAGTCTTTAGAAGGGAAGCTTCTCATAAGAAGCATGACTACAATGCCACACTCTCGTAGAACGTGCTGAGGAAAAAAATCACAAAAACCCACTAATAGGGAAGCATCTACCTTAACACAGAATATGGTGATTCTTCTGGTTTCAAAATAAGTTGTTATGTCATCTCATTTCTCTGCTTCACCCTTTGCTTAATTGGAAGGCAGCAATGAGTAAAAATCAAAATGTCCAGTTACATAAACAGAGCAAAAATAATTTTATTTATTTATTTTTCTCCTCAGAGACCTACTTAAATCTTTAGACTGTCAGAAAAGCATGCTTCCTGCTTTTTGAGCATGGGAAATTTACTAGCTAAAATCCAAATGCATACGTGCATTTATAAGACGGTTGTTACTGATGAAATTCGGCAATAAATAGCAATTGAAGACACAGGTAGTTGACAGGCAATTCCTCCTTCAAGTTGTGAACGTTAAAAGCACTAAAATGCTGTAATTTCGTCATTTTTGTTCACTTCTGGCTACTGTCTTACCTCGGCATGAAAGGAAATATTATGACAAGAATGTTCTTTCTCCAGCAACTTTTTGTAAGTTGAAAGCATGATAATGTGCACAAGTTACCTTTTGCCATGGCCAACTCGATGGAGATTATGGAATATCCAGGCGTATTTGCTTTAAAATTTAAGTAATGGATGCTCAGCGGGAGCCAGTTTTCACTAAATTACAGTCAGAGAGGCAGCCGCTGTTTGTGACCTTTCATAAATGCTGTTCTGTGTTAAGTAAGGCGAGCACCTATGTAATTTCAAGAACAGCAGAGCTCAGTTCAGTTTTAATTTTTTGCATCAGTGACAGCTGGAGTACCCAAGGAACATGATCCGTTTTGTATTAAGAAGCCGGCAGTCCTTTTGGGAAGTATATGCCACCTTATAACTTGCCCTCACTTCCTCCTACTACTGGTGTTAAGGAAGTGAACAATAACACACAGGGTCCTCTTGTAAAGAAAATTGTTTCCCAAAGATTAAATCGCCAAGTGAACAGAAGGGGGTGACTTGGTGTACCCCAGGGACCTTGGTGCCATGTTAGATGTGACCCAATCGATGAAGCCAGAAATCACAGGAGGGTGCAGAAACCTAGCTCCCCAAAAGCTCTTAGGGAATCCCATATTCTCCCCTCTGCAGGCTTCTTAAGACACTGGTTTATGCAGACAGTAAATGAAGGGTCATTTTCAAATCATTTCAGCTCCTGCTTCACAGATCCCGCTGTCCCATAGCTAGCCAACCCCTCCAAAACAAAACAACAACAACAAAAAAGTCCTAAGACTCCAACACGTGAAACTTTGCATGAACTTATCTATGGCCATTTGCTTCCATTTGGTTCATAAAACAATGGAAGAAAATATCCCTGATGGGGAGTGACAGAGTCAAGGCATGCAAAGGAGCCCCTGGAAGCTACAATGCATTGAAAGTTCTATATTAAAAATGCAGCATTCACAATAATAACAGACACTGTAGAGTGTTCAACATACCCTAGATATTCTGCTCGCCCCAGCAGGAAAGGCAATGGCATGATCCCATTTTACAGACAAGAAAACTGACACAAGGAGAAAGAAAGAGCCTACCAAGATTTCCCAGTCAGAGAGTAGCCAACTGGTGTCATGGTTTAGATCTAAAATTCTGCCCAAATGTCTCTGGTGTTCAAAGGGCGGGCTTCCAAAGGGTAACTGGATCATACAGCCCTAACTTTTATGGATTCATCCACTGATAAGTTCATAGCTCAGTGTGCTGTTAGAAGGTAGTGTCTTCCAATAAAAAATGGATGTGGTATCTCTCTCTCTCTCTCCCTCTCTCCCTCTCTCTCTCTCTCTCAGAGTAACAAGCATTCCTTTGCCAGGCTCTTCTGCCATGATGTTTCAGACTTGGAGTCAGCTGACCATGGACTGAAACCTCTGAAACCACTAGCCAAATTAAACCTCTCTTCCTTTAAATTGCAAATGTCAGATATTTTGTCTCAGCAAGGAGAAAATTAACACAAGAGAGCATAGGATTTCAGGAAACCTGGTGCCAAAGTTTCTGCTCTCCCTCTACATCCAGAAACCATAAGGGACATGGGGCCACAGACCTGCTGATATCCTACAGAGTGGACACAAGGACTTCTGGACCTGAATTCTGTCTCTGCCACCAGCCCGTGAGCTTCCTGAAGCAAGCTACTCCATCCCATGTGTCTCGGTTTACACAACTATGAAAGGGAGTCGTGCAAGCTGCTCATCCTATAGTACTACAGAAGCTATCACAAATGCAGCATTCCAGGCAGAGAGTCAGTAGCTTAGCAAGGGAAGGTGATTAGCAGTAGAAGAGTCTAGAAACACGATAAACCCATAGCAGTTCCCACTTCTTTCCTTTCCCAAATTCTGTATGCAAAGATGACACAACCACTCTGGAAGAAACAATCATATTCACAAGTACCAAAGCAATCTCCATGGGCATTACAGTTTCACAGCTGGATAAAGGAGAAACCACAAAGGTGAGCTTCCACAGGGGAAGGCAGGAGGCAGAGTTGCATCTAGCTGTTCCCTCCTTATTGGCCAGGAAGATGTCTGGGAGGAAAGCAGGAATCTTCCTTTGGGGTCCACTGAGAAAAAAATCGATCTCTCTAGAACATGAGGCTTGTGACCCTTGGGAAACCCACTCACGCTCGCTTTCCCCCGACACAATACCTAGAAATGCCAGGTACAGAACTGGTCCCAAGGTGACGTTGTCAGGAATCTCCAGCAGCCGGCAGCACCACAGGAGGCCCTCAAGAGCTCCTAGAGTTGGACCTGAACTCCTCTGATCTAGCTGGCAGCCACTGCGGCCATCAACAGCGCCAAGTCTCCAGGTGGGGGTGGCTGGGCACAGGTGTGGGCTAATCACCACTGCGTACTCACAGATAAACCTGACCTGAGGACAGCTGGTGGAGATCCAAGGGGGAAGGATCTTGAGCTGTAGTCCCTAGCGCACAGTGATTCTTAGCACGTCATTACTAAGGGCTCCTACGTGGAACGTAAAAAGACATAACCCTGCTGCATGCTACCTGGAGACAGACAAACTAAGCCATCTGGCCTTGTTCTACTCAAGTTCTTAGAGGTATACAGTGGCCCAAGGGTACTGAGCAACAAAGACAAATATCCATAAAACTGAGCAAACAGTAGCACACAGTCCGACACACACACACACAAACACACACTTCCTTCCATAGATGAAATATCTAATTATAAGGCAAAGGCCAATCAAAACATTGGGTTAGGGCTATAGCTCAGCAGCACAGTGCCTGCCTGGCAAGCGTGAGGTCACGAGTTTGATTCCTGGTACCAAAAATAAATAGATAAATAAATAAATACATAAAATAAAATAAAAAGAAACACATTGGGATGCCCATCAACCGAGGAATGGATAAAAAGATATGGTATTTTTATACAATGGAGTACTACTCAGCTATAAAGAATAACTGCATCGAGCCTTTTATAGGCAAACGGATGAGACTTGAGACCATACTCATAAGTGAGATAAATCAGACTCATGTGTAAATACTGTATTTTCTCCCTGGTGTAAGAAACTTAAAGAGTAAATGAGATCCAAAATCTACAATAGATGTTGTAAAAGGGTAAGAAAGTGCTCAAAGGGGAAAAATAACTAGAATAGGGGAAAAAGAGAAAAGGAAGGGAAAAAGAAAGAGATAAATTTGTCTATACATACATAAAATAGCTAAGATGTTTATACTGCTAATTCTATTAGTTCTTTGAAAAGAACAGTTAGTATTCACATGATTAGATCAATTTGCATGTCTATATCTGGTAATGTAAGAAACTCTTTTGAAGATAACAATATGCAATTTTACAACCATTGCTAAATTCCTGCCATCTTGTTTTGAAAGTGTACATTGTTATTGTTTCGGGTTTTCTGTTGTTCTTGTAGTTTTTCTTTGTACGTCTCTTGTTGTTTGTTTTTCTTTTCTGTTTTTTTTTTTCCTTTTTTTTTTTTTTTTTTTTTTTTTTTTTTTTTTTTTTTTTTTTTTTTTTTTCTTTTTTTTTTTTTTTTTTTTTTTTCCTCTATAAAATAAAGAAAGGAAGGGCTGGGGATTTAGCTCAGCGGCATAACTGCCTGCCTGGCAAGCAAGAGGTCCTGAGTTCAAGTCCCAGTACCAAAAAATAAAAATAAAAAAATAAAAAATAATAAAATAAAAATAAATCATTGGATGAAAATAAGAGAAAACACATATAATTTGATTATGGAGCTAGGGATAAGGATATCTTTTTTTTGTTCCAACTATAAATCCTAGATATCATAATGGAATTACCAACTTTGACCAAGGAAATTTATCACAAATGACTCTATATACCACATGAAAACACAAAAGAAGTAGGAAAAATATTTGTAATATCTAAGCAAAATATTAAAATCCCATGTAGATGTAGATAGCCCATGTAAGTCAATAAGAAAATAAGACAATATGAAAATTGTCTTTAAGAAATAAAAAAAAAAATGAAAAAAATCTATACTCTAATAAAAAAAAAACACCCAAAGAATGTGAACACAGAGTTTTTAGGAGAAAAAATACAATCATGAACTAAAATGCATAGTTTAAACTCCAGGAATAATAGAAAGGAGAATTTCAACAATAAATTACATTTCTTACTTGACAGGCACAAAATGGATTAATAATACTGAGGGTCAGTAAGCATATGAGAAAATTAGCATTCTCGGAGTTGATAAACGAGTATCTTATTGTTACTGTGGTTGTAGGAGGAAGAATACACTGTTTTAGGTGACACTGAATAAAATTTGAAGATTTAAAGGTTTTGACATAGCATTTTAATTTGGCTGTATTCTTATTTCAAAATGATTCCCACAAGTTCACACAGCTTTACAGAAAAAAAAAATCACTACCAACATTGCTAGAAAGAGAAAATAAAATTGTCAATGCCTCTTATATAGGAATGTTTAATTACAGATTATGAAAGACAAAATGAAAATTGAAATGTGGCAGTTCAAAAATGCCCAAATGTATAGTCAGAAAAGAAGAAACCTGGAAAACAATATGTAGAGTTTGTGCAAAATACTCTTAAAAATACATGTCATGTCTTTCTATTACTACACAATATTGGCAAAACATAAATGAAATCTGATCAGTAAACTAACAAGGCTGTCTATTGAGAATGAATAGAAACATATTCCTTCTCCCTTGGGTATGCTGCTTCCTGCCTGCTATGCTAGGAGCTGTTCCTCCTCTGCGATTCCCTTCTGCCATGCAGCCCTGCCTTAAAGACAGCCAACTATGGACTGTAAACTCAACAGACTGGGAACGAAAATAAACCTCTTCTCCTTTAAGTTGTGGATGCTGGGTATTGTGTCTCAGGAACCAGACACGATAACTAAGAAAATCACATTCTATTTTCTCTCTTTAAGGACGAAAGGAAGGTCAACTTAGATCAAACAATATCTCAGGAATAATGTTGTGTATGTACTATTTGAGGAAACTGCCACTTGAAAGCATACAGGAAACTTCCAAATAGCATAACAGCACACTTCCCGAAGTTTACCGTGTAGCTTTGTTCCTGCTAATTTTTTTTTTAATACCGGAACTCAGGACACATTGTGCTTGCCAGGCAGGTGCCATGCTGCTGAGCTATATTCTGACTCTGTTGTTGCTATTTTTATACTATCTCTGTAGCAAACCCATTTGGCACTCGTGGAAGGAGAATCTGGCCTATGCGGGTCTGTGTCATTCCTCTAAGTATACAGGTTTCATCACCTTGTAGACATCTTCCTGAACTTGCAAAGGCTTGTTACGCCTCTTGCAATCAGCTGAACTACGGTCTGCAATGGAAACTATTGTTTGACACCTTTCCTGTCTAGACCTGCTTACACAAGAACCTTACTCAAGAAGACCGGCCCTGTCAAAAGTCTTTGGGAAACTCTTGTCTGTTTGCAGGTTGCTTCCATGATTATCTTAGCAATAAAGGTAGACAGAGCAATAGAATGAGAGGTCCGGTTTCATCCGACTCAGAGATAAGCTGCTATTCCAAGCATACACCAAGATTCCATAGTCTAGATAAGCTAAAAGACTTTCCTTTTTTAAGAAAAAAAAAATTAAACAGCAGTTTCTACTTTGGGGAATTTACATGACACTTTAGTAATTGACTTAATTAGATTACACAAACTTTTTTTTTTTTTTTTTTGCTTTTTGAGACAGGGTCTTGCTATGCAGTTCAGGCTGGCCTTAAGCTCACTTTGTAGCCCAGGCTATAAAGTGAACTGGTCTCAAACTTGCAACGATCCTCCTGCTTCAGCCTCCTGAGTGCTGGGATTACAGGCATGCGCCACCCACAAACTCATTTTTTAAGAGTGTGATTGAAGGATAGAGTGGAAAAGAAATGTAGTACAAAATTATCCCATGGGCACATGCACACACACACACACACACACACACACACACACATGCAGAGTTTTGACAACTCTGAAAGGAATTTCCCATGGAGAAAAGAACCAGTAATGCAAATAAAGTACAATTTGCTACTAAAGATGAATTTTAGTAATTGTGTCCTACATGCCTTAGGGTTTAGAAGTGAAACATGTAGGTTGAGTATTTGAAATACACCTTGTATGCTAAAATGCAAAATACTGATTGCCATGTCAGATATAACTTAGGTCACTCTCACACCTCCAAGGCCCACCCCCTAACAGCTTAATCATCACACTGCCATGAATGCCTGATCTATTCTTAGCTCTCCACCTCAAAATACCACCTTCATATTTTCATGAGCTTAATTTTTCTGGACTTTCTATTCTGTTCCAGACTATCCTGCCAAGGTTGGAGCCAGTACCACATGCCTTTCTTTATCTATGTTAGTTGGAACTCTACACAGTTCATATCTAAACAAAATGAAAATTAAAAGCACACCAGAAATCCCAGCATTCTGGGAGGTTGGGGCAGGAGGATTACAAATTCAAAGCCAGCTTAGGCATCTGAACAACATAGTGAGATCTTGTCTCAAAAAACAAAACAAAACAAAACAAAACAAAAAACAAAAAAGGCTGTGGACCTATTTCAGTACTAAAGTCCTGGCTTCAATCTTCAGAATCCAAAGAGAGGAAGGGAAAAGCAAGTTTGAGAGTTCACACCACTGCCAATATTCTTTGGATGGCAAAGCTCACAGGACCGCATGAATTCACTTTTGGGGTCTTACTGCCTTCGAGAACACCAGAGTCTACATACCACAGTGACATTCACCTTTCTAGCATCCGAGTGACACTGACTGAGTGGTATGTTCTCTGAACCTACAGCCCTGAAGACCGGCTGCACGCTGGTGCTGGTGAGCTAAGGGCGTGAGCTAACAGTGGTGTGCTTTGCACATGCAGACCACCTCTGTTCCCTGCCTATAAACCTTGCAACGCTGAAGTCTGCTAGTGACAAGGCAGCGATGTCACTTTCACGCCTTTTGAGGGTTTGAGGACTTTGGATGTTTTCTAAAGAAGTATGGAATCCACAATGCTCTTATCCTCCTCCCTTAGAGGATATACCCTGCACCATTGGTCTTTGCCTAGTCCAACTCCAAAAGCAGATCCAACTAATCAGCCTTAGGGACCAGAGAATGGCTGC